>JARHVA010004317.1:350000-615000 GCA_037957365.1 Torreya grandis | reverse complement strand
GGCCTCATGAAGGGTCAAAGGGTGTTTATAGGTTGGTGAATATTTTTATTTAATGAGATATGGTCAAGAAAGTTTTTTTAAACATATTTATAAGTTTTGAGGTTAGAAATTGAGCTACAAAGCTAGAAAGTTAGTTTAGAAGCTTCAAAGGGTGCTAGAAATGAGTGCAAGGAGCCCAAGAGGAAGTTTCTCATGCTTGTTGGCATGTGAAAGGTTTTCATGAGAATACAATATATTTATTGTAGTTGGGGAAGGTCCTTGAGAAGTTTTTACAAGCATTGGTTAAGGATTTAAGGGGTAGAGCTTTATGAACATTCATTAAGAATGCAAACTTGTTAAAACCCTTTATAAACCCTCATAATGGAGTGATTGGAAAGATCTTGATATAAAGGACCCAAAATGAACTGGTTGACCAATTTTAACTATTGGAAGGTATATAGGATTCCTCTAGGAATATCATGGTGATAGTGGTGTGTCAGTGTAATGAACATAAGGTATAAAAATATGCTTGTTTCTAAAGTTTTTAGTGCTACAAGCAAGGTTGACTGATTCAAAACATGAGATTTATTAAATATTTAATGACATGACTTGTTATTTAAGTCAAAAGAGTTGTTTTTTCAATAAATAGTCACTATTTAAATTATCTAAGTCAATCAAGTTGACTAGTCGCTAATATGTAGATGGTGAAAATAGTAAACAAATATCTAGGTAGAGTGAATATGTGTTTAAGGAAGCATTCTAGGTGAGTAAGGATGAATCCAATGGTTTGGGGTCTTTGTTTAAGACCTATTAATTATTTTACCTTGATTTTTATGTGAGGCTAATGACCGTACATAGGAAATAAGGTGGTTTCAAAGTGGCTTATCTGAGTATTGAAGATTGTGTTATAGTGATCTAAGGAATTGGCCTATTAGACCAATGGATGCTACTAGAAAAAGAGAAATATATAATTTAAATATATATATATATATATATATATATATATATATATATATATCACATATAAGATATTAATTTTTATTATATGGTATGGAATTTTTCTTTCATGTTCTAGATAAGAACGTCTACATGACTAGTTTTTTGAGTTTGTGGGCAGTATGGAGTGGCCTATTTAGAGAGGCTAGTTTGAGCTATTCTAAGCATATTTTGAGGTGAGTGAGAGATTTTGGATATTATATTAGTTTTATATATTTATTAAATGTATTTTTTATTTATACTTTGTCTCTAGTTTGGTTGGAATAGTCAAATATCTTTGACTGAATTTTTGGTGTGCATGAATAGTTTGAGTAATCATTTTTTTGAGTTGGTTTGGACCTGTGTGAGATATGTGAAGGTTAAAAATGGATTTTAATGTGTTTTAAATGTCATTTAATACCTATCCATGTGATTATTTTATGTGGTTTTTTGATAAAATCAATAGTATGCCTCAGTTCTTCTTGGTAGTATTTTCTAGGTGTTTGTAGGTCTTGGAGCGAGAGAAAGAATGGCTTGGATGGAGTAGTGGTTTGGAGTTATAGATGTTGTATACCCATGTGATAGTGAGAAATTATTTATTTGAGGTATTTTTTATGTTTTTAAAATATTTTTTAAGGTTTAAGGTGGTCCAAGGAATCCAAGGTATAACGTGTTCTAATGAAGGGCTAATGCATTAGGCGTAATTGAGATCTAAAGGAGGATTAAGCTTGCTTTGGGTTATGACCAACCTATGGAGATATTTTAAAATTAATGTAACATGTATGAGGATAATTTTTATTGGTAACACAAGTGTGGAAAATATATTATCTGACCAAGATGGGTTAGATGAAAGAGTAGTATATATACTAGGTCTATTTGGCCTATTTGAGGGGAATGAGAGTGTGTGTGGACAAAAGTGAAGGAAGGAGCTCAGTCAAGGAGAAAAGATGATTAATTAAGTAAAATAAGAGGGTGAATAGGATTATTAATTTTTTAATGATCATTTTCATGACCTAACAAATCATTAGACCCAACAGTCTAAAGGGTGACTTGGTTGAGCAAATGAGATAAGTATGCCTACTTGGAGAAGAGAAGTAGATTATAGGTGTATGAGTTTTATAGGATCATAATTAGGTGTATAAGACATTATAAAAATGGTGGAAATAATATTATAGGTGGTTAATATGGTACTTAATCACCTAGGGATTTGTACCCTCTTTTCTAGTTGGAGCTAGCTAAAGGTTTAGTTGGAGTTGTACTAAATTGAGGGGTATATGATCCTCGATCAATTGGAGCTGGTATAAAGTCTCATGTTTGTATTATATTTATATTAATATATTACATTGGTTTTTATACTTTATATTGGGTTTTATCCACCTAGATGGTTTCCCACATAAATGATGTGTTCATATGATGTTTGCTCTTGTTCATGTTTTGGATGTATAAGCTTTCATGTTCATGTTGTTATATGATGAATGGGTTTATGTAATTTAATGTGCATTGTTTTATACTAATTAACCCCCATATAAGTATTTAATTACATAAATTTTTATAATATCAGGTCATTTTTTAGGCTTAATCAACTTACAAGGTGATCTTGTGAGTAGCTTGGTTATTGGTTTCTACCTAGTCAACTTGTTGGCAGAGTTGATGAAGTTGTTCATGATCAGTCTAGTTTTTGTCATGGTTATTCATATTTTATAATTTTTTATTTAAATATTTATTAATTTTTAAGGTTTCTCTATGATGGATAAGTCTGTGAAGATCAGAGTTGAACTCTGCATAAAGATCTGCATGTTGACACTAGCAAGTTAAAAGGACTATACTAAAGCCAAATCCAAGATCAAACCTAAGCTGTATGGTAGGGCTTATTAAATATGGTATCTTGGTAAGAAATAGTGATAATAAAAAATATGTGTAGGTGTATTTAAAGGTAGAGGTCTATAATTGAAGGATAAAGATATCCTAATGTTTGCTTGATAATATATGCAAGTGATTTGAAGGATTTTAAGCATGGTGAGATCTATTAGAAGTTGCTATCAATGTATTTTGACAAGAGTAAGTCATTGTTAAGGAATTTATGCACCATATTGGTTAATTATTTATTCATTTAATTAAACATGAGTAATTATAATTAGGCCTTCTTTAGACCTAAAGAAGATATGATAGTTAATGAAGTTTTCTAAGTGAAAGTGAATGGTTTATGAATACCTATGCATGGAGAAGACTCATAGAAAATGAAAACATAGTATATGAAAAGGTATGGTTTATTAAGAGAGATATATAAGTGTTTGTTTTTGAAATGAAAACTCCATGGAAGTTGATTGTGTCTCAATGCCCCTTGACTGATAGGTTAGTGTGACTTGCTGAGTTGAATGGTGACCTTAGACTCTCAAAGTGATTGATCTAAGTGTATGACAATGTTCTCAAGGTAATATGGCATTTATAGATTCTAAAAGAGTATTAATATTGATATTATATTTTAATATCTATCTTAAGATGTGAAAGGTAGTGACATTGAAGGTTTAATGAGTTATAAGTTTTCATAACAGGGTCTTAACTGTGAGGATGAGGTTGATCCTTTGAGTCAATTTGAAGGGCTTTCATGAAGAGATCAATGGACTAATAAAATTATGTGATTGTGTTTTCATGTATTAATTTAAATAATTATTATACATAATGGATTGTGATTTGTAAATGATAAATGGTTGAAGGATTGGAGGTCTCTTTCTATGCTTCATGAAACATTTTTGTATATGGTGAAGCATGTGAGTTCTTCAAAAGGTATGTTTAGGTCTCCTAGTCCTAAAGTGTCATTTTGATCATTTTTAGAATGGGTGTTAATTTGAATAAGTATGATGTAATGGATTGTATGGGAGCATGAATAAGGTTGGCATATATCATTCCCAGGTGGTCTAAGTCCTTGATAAGCTCAAATGTGAGTTTTGTGGTCAAAAGTTAGAGTTGACCAATTTTGGTAGTGATGAATACCTAGAGTGTTCCCAATATGTTTTTTTGGTGTTTTATTTGGGATATAAGGCTGGAAAAAAATATTCAATTTGGTTTTGGAATTTCTAAGTATGAGATAAGACTTTATGATGACTAAGAGGTACTCAAGTATGACTTTGATCTTTTGGTCATGGTGTTAGTTAGGTGTGATGGCTCTACAGGTCTAGATTAGTGGTTCTTAGGTAAGTCCATGAGCTTGGGCGAGTGTAAAGAAGAGTTATCTACTCAAGAATATATTTACACCTCAATAAGGTGTATTCTAGGTGGACTCATGCATCAAAGGTGTTTTGAAATATATTTTTTGAATTTTATATGCTCATTATTGATCCTATTTTGACCCAAGGAGGAGAAAGTCAAAACCAAGCTAAAGGAAGTATATGTTACCCATGGAGTGGGAGAGTTAAATTTGGTCCATAAGTATGGATAGATGGTCTCTAGGTGTGTTATCCAGCTTAGGTGTTTGCATTGATAGGAGGTTGACCTTTGATCAAGGTTTACTTTGAAGGCCTAGTCATTTAGGCATGATTGAAAAAGTGGTCTATATTTAGAGTTGGAGGATATAAGCTTCAAATAAATTTAATGGACCAAATAATCAGCTAAAACAAGTTTAAAATGGTTTAAAAGTATAATTCATTTTATTCATATTTTAGCTCACTAGGAGGCCTAATTGGCTAGTAAGCTAAAGAAACATGTATGCTAAGAAGGATGAGTTGGAATATTACTCTTAGCATGTATATGGGGAAATCATAGTGGAATTTATATATGGAATTTCATGGTTTGAAATGATCAGGGTAGAGATTTATGTGGTCTATAATATCCAGATAGTGCTAAAAGGGGTCTAAGTAGGCCTAGTGGAGAAATTGAGCAATTTTTTGATATCTTTCTAAATAAGGCTAGTCTATTATAAGCATGATTCAATTGTGTTACTTTAATTAGAGTGCCTTTGATGTTATGTAGGGTGCCTTGAGTGTAAAGGTATGTGAGATTGCATAGTGCTATGGTGCTCATATTGTTGTATGAGTTGATGGTAGCTATTCTTGAAGGTCCTTCAAGTACGCATGTGTTATATATACTGAGGGGGAACCTTGAAAGTGGAATAGGGTTATAGAGGGAGTTATGTTACCATAAAATTTTTGACATGTCCAAGGATGTATGTAGCTTTGGAGAAGGACTGAGTTATAATTATTCATTTTTGCTTGAGAAGATTCAGTTGTTTGATCATATCTTTTGAAGGAAGGGAGTGTGCTTCAGTGTTGTTTAGGTCTCTTAGAGACTTAGAGGTATAAATTTAGTGTTTAGTAAATGGGGAGATGATTTATTTGTTTCTCAAATAGTAGTGGTTTGAGGGGGATCTAGTGTGCTTTCCTAGTGGTCAGGTCCAAGTATCTTATAGGTCTTTTGGAGTTATGACCTAAGTTGGTTCTTAAAGGGAGCTTGGTCTAAGGGGGATCACTATGGATTATTTCTAATCTAATGTTGATAGTTGGTGTTATCTAAGTTTCAAAGGATGAGAGATAAATTTATGTAGACTAAAAGTACTCTCATGCCACTTTGATAAAGCACAAAGTGGCATGAGAGTGCTTTTAGTCTAATATGCATGATCTTAGTGCTCAACTCAGTCTTGGTTACTAGTGAAATCCTATGGGAGAAGTTGGATCTAGGGAAGCATGAGTGGATGGAATGTAGCATGAAAAGATAGTACATGGTATGTTATGTGGTTGAGAGAGCAATTGGAGTCCTTCCAGGTGGTCTTTAGGTGGAGTGCAAGTCATCTTATGCCTTGTGGGCTTGACCATGTATGGTTGCCTATGAGGTTTTGAGTAATTTGAGAGATATATCATGATGAGGAGATTATTATGCTTGGAATATTAACTTTATAAATGTATAGGGTGCTAAGAGGTGGCTAATGGTCTGTATGATAGTTTGGCCATTGGCCTAGTTGGCCTAGGTGGGCTTGTGAGGCCTTGTGAAGGGTCAAAGGGTGTTTTTAGTTTGGTGAAACTTATTTTTGTATGAGATATGGTTATTAAAGTTTTTTACATTATTTTTATAAGGTTTTATGTTAGATATTGAGCTACAAAGTCAAAATTTTGGTTTAGAAGCTTCAAAGGGTACTAGAAATGAGTACAAGGAGTTTGAGAGGAAGTTTATCATGATTTTTGGAATGTGTAGGGTTTTCATGGGAAGATAAACTATTTTGGATTATTTTGGGAAGGTTCCTAAGAATTTTTTCCAAGCATTGGTTTAGGAGTTAAGGGGTAGAGCTTTATTAACATTCTTGAAGAATGTAAACTGGTTAAAACCCTTTATAAACCCTCATAATGGAGTGATTGGAAAGATATTTATAGAAATTAACTAGAATGGATTGATTGAAAATTTTTAACTATTATAAGGTATATATGATTCCTCTATGCATCTTTAGGTGTAGTGGTGTGTCAAGACAATGACTAGAACATACAAAAATATTCTTTTTTTAAGTTTTTAGTGTTACAAGTAGGGTTGACTAAGTCAACACATGAGAGTTATTGAATATTGAAGGCTAGTAATTTTTATTGAAGTCCATAGAGTTTTTTTTGTAATAAAAAATAACTGTGTCAATTATCTAAGTCAATCAAGTTGACTAGTCACTAATCTACATATGGTGAAAATAGTGAACAAATATCCAGGTAGAGTGAATATGTGTTTAGGGAAGTATTCTAATTGAGTAAGGATGAATACAATGGTTTGGGGTATTTTTTTAATACCTATTACTTATGTTCCCTTGATTTTTATGTGATTTTGATGACCATACACAAGCAAGAAGGTGATTTCAAAGTGGCTTATCTGAGCAGTGATGATTGTGATGTAGTGATATAAGAAATTGGTCTATTAGACCAATGGATGCTAATAAAAAAATAGAAATATATAATTGATAGTAATAAAGAGATCACATATAATATATTAATTTGTATTATATTGTATGAAAGTTTTATTTCATGTGCTAGATAAGAACATCTATATGACTAGTTTTTTGAGCTTGTAGGTAGTCTGGAGTGGCCTATTTGGAGAAGCTAGTTTGAGATATTTTGAGGTGAGTGAGAGATTTGTGATATTATGAGTGTAATATATTTATTAAATGTATTTTTTATTTATACTTTTTCTCTAGTTTGGTTGGATCAGTCAAAGATATTTGACTGAGTTTCTGGTGTGCATGACTAGTTTGAGTAATCAATTTTTTGAGTTGGTTTGGACCTGTGTGAGCTATGTGAAGGTGAAAAATGGATTTTAAGGTGTTTTTAATGTCATTTAATACCTATCCATGTTATTTTTTTAGGTTTTTTTGGATAAAATCAATAATATGCCTTAGTTCTTCTTGGCAGTATTTTTTGGGTGTTTGCAGGACTTTGAGCGAGAGAGAGAATGGCTTAGATGGAGTAGTGGTTTGGAGTTAAAAATTTTGTAGACCCATTTTTGAGTGAAAAATAATATTTTTTAGGTAGGTTTGATGTGTTTTACCTATTGGTGAAGGCTGAAAGTGGTCTAAGGAATCCAAGGTATAACATGTTCTAATGAAGGGCTAATGCATTATACCTAATTAAGATCTAAAGGAGGATTAAGCTTAATTTGGGTTATGACCAACCTATGGAGATATTTTAAATTTCATGTAACATGTATGAGGATAATTTTTATGGGTAATAAAATTGTGTAAAATATCTTGGCTGACTAAGATGGGTTAGATGATATAGTACTATATATACTATGTCTATTAGGCCTATTTGAGGGGAATGAGAGTGTGTGTGGACAAAAGTGAAGGAATGAGCTCAGTCAAGGATTAGACATGATTAATTTAGGACCATAATATTTTGAATATTATTATTCAATTTTTATTGACCATGTTCATTATCTAACAAATCAGTAGACCTAACAGTTTAAAGGGTGACTTGGTTGAGCAAATGAAGTAAGTGTGCCTACTTGGAGAAGAGAAGTAGATTATAGGTGTATAAGCTTTAGAAGATCATAATTATGTTTATGAGACATTATAATAGTGTTTTACATCATATTATATTTTTTTAATAGGGTATTTAATCACCTAAGGGGTTGTAGCCTCCTTACTACTTGGAGCTAGCTAATGGTCTAGTTGGAGCTGGACTAAATTGAGGGGTGGATGCTCCTTGATCAGTTGGATCTGGTCTAAAGTCTCATATTTGTATTATATTTATAGGAATATCATCTAATATTTTTAAAAATTGAGATTGGGTTTTCTCCCCTAGAGGTTTTCCCATAAAAATTATGTGTTCATATGATGTTTGCTCTTGTTCATGCTTTAGATGTATAAGCTTTCATGTTCATGTTGTTGTATGATGAATGAGTTTATGGAATTGAATGTGCATTATTGTCTATTGATTCACCTCTGGACCTCTCAATATCTACTTCCAACACCACCCTTGAGACCTACCTTATCATCTCATACTTAAGAATATGAAGTTCACTTCCCTATGTCACCCAAATTTCTTGCTAAGGAGACACTCAAGGTTAATATTTTGATCTTGGAAGAAATACCAGGATAATAGAATATTCCAATTTAGAAAGACTCTCTATTGAGACATAATATGAATCTTATAAAACCTCCACACCATACCCATTTTATAATAATCCATACATTGCTAAGGAAAAAAATAAAGTCTCCATCTTCTACACCCCAAAAAATAAAAGAATTGATTGGAATTTTGAGTGGTGGGTAGTAATAATTTTTGGTCTACCAACATAAAGAGTATTCATAGAGGATCCTTAGGAAGAAAACACTACCAATGAGTCTACTAATTTAAAATTTCTTGTCCTTACTCCTAATGAAAATTTACCCATGAATAATATTCCTCATTCTACCCTCCCTTACTTTAGGGGAAAAGATTTTGAGGATCCAGATACATTTATTTTTTAGTTAAACATCTTATGCCACAACTATGATTATAATCAAGACACTCATAAAATAAAATTGTTTCCAGTAACACTCAAAGATGCAACACTTAGATGGTTCATGGGACTTGGAAAGGATGTCATTTTGACATGGGAATAAATGAAAGAGAGGTTTCTAATGAAATACCAAAACTATTGTATGGGTGGGAACTATAAGAGAGATGACATATTTTGAATGAAACAAGTTGATGATGAGTCATTAGAAGAATACATGGAAAATTTTTTATTTAGCTTCCAAAAATACAAATAGACTACAATGTAGAAAGAACTAGTCAATTTGATATTCCTAAAAGGGATTAGAGATGATTGTCTAGAGGCACTAGATCTAATGTCTGATGGTGATGTTTCTACACTATTTTTTACTGGACTAACAATTCTATGTACAAAATACTCCAAATCCACCATGAATAAATGTAGGGTTAGAACCCTTTCTACAACATCTGTAGTAGGACTATCTAAAGGTGAAGTTAACAACCTACTCTAGGACATGAAGCATGACATTATTATCCAACTAGCTATTCAGCTTGATACATTACATACATGGAGGAATCAAGAAGAAACTGAGAAAGACTTAACCACCTATTTCCCTAAATATAGAAAAAAGAAGAGAGATTGCACATGCCATTTTATGAAATCTCAGGTATCCAACATAACTAAGGAGAATCCTAAAAATTGGAGCTACATGCCATAGTAGAAGATGAGAATCAAGTGTTTTTCATGGCTCAATAGAAACCATGGGTATAAATATTAGGTATTCCATCAAAATCTAAGTTTGAAAATGATCAATTCTCAAATAATCCTCAATATAGTTCTTAGATGAATATACCTAACCAAAATTAGCCATAAAAAAATTGGAAACTACCCTAGAATCGGTTATGGATGCAACAAAATGGACAAAAACCTCAACTTGGGTAATTCTAAAACTAGCAATGGTTCTTTCCCTCTAATCCATGGTAACAATAATGGATAGGTAATCAAGGATTTCCCTAGAAAATACAACAACCACAAAAACAACAAGCCGTAATGACAAAAACTTAGTAACCTATTAGAACCACTCAATTATCCACCTAACCCATCCCCAACCCTACCAATAAGTTGGTTCAACCAACATAATCCACTGAAATAATGTAATATTGAACATACACCTTGGATATTAATCAAGTCCAACTTTATTCAGGATGTGTATTTTCCACAACCTAACTCACCCATAATCATATAAAAATTTTAAGAACTAGCTCCACTCCATAATAATCCATAGCCACCCATGCCCAATCTTAAGCTAAGTCTATTATAAAATCAAAAAGAATTTGATAATCCTCCTTTCATAGAGAGATTAAACATATCACATCCTGAACCAAAGCCTAAATTTGATATCTTAAGATAAATCAAGAATGTGTGTGTAAAAATACCACTCTTTCAATAAATAAAAGATGTTCTTATCTATAATAAGGATATTAGAGAGATATGTTTGAAAAAACTAAGAAGAAAGAAGAAGGATCCTAAAATAGTCTAAATCATTAGCCAACTAGTAGATATTATGTTAGGAAATATAGTTCCCATAAAATATTTTGATCCAAAAAGTGGTCATACATGTGCTAATCAATGTTTTGATTGTGTGTCTAATCCCTTTGAATATGTGGCTCTAGAATACAAAGGCTAGCTAGTCCTTTGGCTCTATCATTACCTTGTGATGTGAAGCTTATGAACTAATACTAGTATGAAATGTGTGTCATATGAAATGTATCCTAAATACCATGAATGTAATGTAATATAATAATGTTAACATGTATAACCAAATGTATGTTGGAAACTAGGCCACTCTTGGTCACTCTGAAAGATGGAGATTAGGCTTGTATGAAAGTAACTCCAAAACTGGTGCATTAGACTTATATGAAAGCTACTCTAAAATGTGGAAGTTAGGCTTGTATGAAAACCACTTAAAAATGATTCCAACCACCTAAAAATTGAATAAGGCACATAAATATTAAGAATTCTTGGGTAATGATGAACTTAGAAAGAAAATAAAATAAATGTGGCATGCACATTGCCCCCAATCACTAGAATCTAAAACATGGATTCTAATCTAGAAGTTATACCAACTACCATATCTAAAACTAAAGGTGAGATCCATCATGATTTGTATGATTCCCCTTATATCTATATTCTCCAAGAAAAATCATACTAAAAACTATTGATTTTAAACTGATTTGACTATACAAAATTGTAGTTGAAACTACTTTTCTACCTACTTCTAGAAAGTCTAGTTTTTCTACTGTTTGGATAAGAGTGCCTAAAATGGATAGTAGTGGCACTGATATTGTATTCCAATCTTGACACTATTGTCCTAGGCTAAATATGATGATTTTTCTAATAGTTTTACTATCTACCTAGTCTGTTCTGTCTAGTTTAATGCTTGGTTGTTGTTTTAGGTATTCTAAAAGCTAAATTTTTGACTGTTAGAATCTCTGATCTCTATGACAAAATCCCTATTTTTTTACACCTCTTATAAGGGTAAGAATTAAGACCCTATAATTACTACCCTCAAAATAAATATCCCTACAAGTGTGTTATGCTATAAAGATACATGATATAGAAATGATAATTGACATGATATCTCAAGATATAACATGGTTTGTAATGAGAGATTGTTAGATCAATAGGGGTATGCATAGATAGGTATAATAATGTAATATCATGTGAAATATATTGAACTATAATTGGAAGTTTGGTTAGTTGTTAGTTGGTAATGAGGATGGAGCATGATTTCTATCATGGCATCCAAGAAAGAAAGATAATACATGATTTGAGTCATGGCATTGAAAACAATAAAAAAAAATTAAGCAAAAAAAAAACACAAGGAAATAATCAAGAAACATAAAAGAGTGGCCAAGGGGCCAAGCAAACAAGGGACGTGGGTACATGTCACTCAAAATGGAAAGTAAGCATACAAGGCATGTTCAAATTCTACATACACATATAATTGGAAAAAAACAAGGTTGGCATAAGGGCCATAGGCACATAGAAAATTACAAGCAAAGGATATTGATAAATGTCCTAAGGCACACATAAAAATAAAAGCAAAGGATATTAGAAAATTTCCTAAGGCACATATAAGAGACAAAATAGGAACTGATAAATGCAATCACATTTATCTATGCAAATAAAAAAATGAAAGCATGTAATATAATAGAAATAAAATCATGTATAACTAATCAAAGTACAAAGTGAAATTCTGAAAGACATGTTAGTACAAGACTAGGTATATGCTAAGAAATACACAAGTGCTATACACTAGTGAGTGTCGATAGAGTAATCTATGTAAGCTAGTAATTAATGTACATCAACATGATAACTAGAGTATTTGGTGTAGGAATGACATAACATAGATGGTGTAGTCATGTAAAAGATGCCCCTAGTGGGTATGTATGTTGACATGTCTCTCAAATGTAGAAGTAGGATGCCCCCTCAATGGGTAGAGTGAAGTAATCAAAGATCTAGATGTCACTGCACACACTCAAATAAGATTAAGTGAAGCATGGTAATGTAGATAAATTAACAAATAATAGCATAGAACATCAAATATAATTCTAACATTGTATTAGAAATGTAAAGCATGGATAATGCATATAATAAAAATGTTTTTGGTATTTTTGAATGTTTTTGGATTTTGATAAATTACGTACAATCAATTATAAATAAATTATGTACAAGATATTGGAGAGAAGCTATGTAAAAAAGATAAAATAGAAAATATGTACAAGTAATTGAAAAGAGGCTATATATATACATATAAATAAATCAATATGTACATGATTACATAAAAGACTAGGCTAGAGTGGGTGAAGGGTCCAAGGATGGAGCTCAGTGGGGATGGAGATGGAGGAATAGATCATTTCCATCATCAAATTCCTCAAGATCATCATCATAAGTATCATCATATGCTTTAGATTTTGTATGCATGTTGGCTATCTCTTCGAGTGTCATTAAGATATGTGCTTTATGTGTAGTTGGAGATATATCACTCATAATGGTGTCATCTTGTCGATGGGGAACTGAAGGTTAATATATTAGTGAATATGTTCAATCCCCTCTAGGATGTTTAACTCTAGTAGTAGATGGATTTGGTGGAAGTGGTGAAGCTAGTTCTAGTCATGGTGTAATTTGAATAATACCCTAAACCTATAGTTTATCCAATATCTACTATAAATTTGTACATGAGTTTGTATCATGTCTTATAATATTTTGAAAAAGATAAAATGAGTGACCATCCTAATATGATAATATGCTAATATATCTATGTCATACTATAGGAAGTGTGATTAATCCTTGATTAAGTAACATCTATAACATAATCTATGGATGATGTTATGTATTGCCTACCTAAAGTTGAATGACTAGCTCTATATCCATAAAGGTAACCATGTGAACTATATGTGCCAAGTGATCTATCTATGGCCATGAATGTGGAGTATATCCTAAGAGTGTAGTGAAAGATTCTAAGAATGATGTAGGATGTGTAATGAGAGCTCTAGAGTCATCTTGGTACTCTCCTGGGATAATTGGTGTAAAGTTCAATCCACATAAATAGTCATCTATAAGTGTGGGTGTCATATCATCATCTAAAGTAGCCTAAGAATCTATATCAAAATCATCTACATATGGTAACTTAGAATTTACCATAGGGGTAGTTGTGATCTATGAGTCTTATCAACTATAAAAGTAGAAGACAATGGTGCTATGAGATTATCTGTAACTGATGGAGTAACTATATTTGTAGAATCATTAGGTACTACTAAAATTATTATCAGTGAATGTATAATTGTAAAAGGTGTAGGAATTATGACTGATGGAGTAGCTAGAATGGCTAAAGCTACTATGATTAGTAGAATATCTAGAGTAGAGGATACAATTATAAGTGGAGGAGTACAAGATGTGTTAGTATCTCCTACCTCATATGTATGTATCTGATCAAGATACATGCAATGAGGTGGTGACTAAACTATTATATGAGGTGTCCTATGTGGTGTAATAGTTAAAGAGAACTCTATAATCTGATAATATTTGAATGGCTAGTTATTTACTGGGCATGTGTATAGGTATCCTTCATGGAGAAACTTAACAAATCAATGAAGAGTAGGAGGAATTGCCCTCATGGCATGTATCCAAGGTCATCCAGGTAAAATATTATAATGAAGAGGACTTGATTTGACCTGGACTTATGTAGAGAGGGTTTTCAGCCCTACCATGATATCCAAAGTAATGGTGCCTAATGATTGTCATGGTATATCATCAAATCCTCTAATATTTTTATATGATTTTTGTATGGATACCATATCTACACCCATGGTCTATAAGAATGTAATATTGCATATATTGAGTCTGAAACCACTATCAACTAAAACTCTCTTAACTGTGTTGGTTTTAACTTGAACTTACATAAATAGTGGTAAATTTTGATCAATAACTATCTAAGATGGCATGTCATCATGATTAAAATAAATAACATCTTCCATAGTTTTTATCATGTTGACCACAAATGCAAAATAAGAAGTCTTTGATTAAATGGGCATAAAAGTCTGAGTGAGTGCCTAATAAAGAATGCCCTTGAACACATTGGCTTTTTAAAGTAGTACTAACATGGAAATCTTAACTGGTGTGTTTCTTAATTGATTAATAATATCATATGACTTGTGTAGATATACCTATGTAGGTGGGTTGGGCCTGGGATAGGAAGGAATAGGAGGGTGTTGAGGATCCTAACTAGGTGGAGGAGGTATGGTGGTATGTCAAGTAACAACTTTAACCACATTATATATTATCTTTATAGGACTAGTGGTAGCTATAGGAGGAGAGCTTAGATAATCGATAGGTTGAGGTGGTATATGGATAAAGGGTGTCAATTGGGCTCTTTGGTGATGGGTAGTGACATAGGGAAGAGTAAAATGGACCATGAAACATAAATCAACATGGGATAAAGGCTCCAAGGGAGATGAGACAAGAGATATATTAACATTTTTAACAATAACTCTCTTAATATCATCCCATATTATGAAAAGTAGGCATAAAAAAAAGAATAAAGATTTATATTAGCATATGGTAGACTTCATAATTCATATACATGATAGGACCAAGTATGTTCTCCTTATTATTTGTGAAAAATGCAATAAATATTTGAAAATAAATGAGATCCATTTTTGAAATCTGATTTTAAATGTAAGGTGATACCTCAAAAAGAAAATAGGAGCTATTACATGTAACTAGGGTTTTTAATGATTTTATTTGAAAATTAATAAGGAATTTTAAAATTTGATGCAAATTTTTTATTTAAATATGCAAGTAAAAAATCAAAAAAATATAGGAAAAATACTGGGAAAATACTAGGACCTAGTATGGGCAACTAGGGTTTGAAAGATAATTATTTAAAAACTACTATAAAATTAAAAAATTTAGTGCTGATTTAAGATTTTATTATGTAGGTAAAAAATTAAAAAAATATAGGAAAAAATAGTAGTAAATTTACCTTAGTTTTTCTAGGGTTTTATGTGTAAATGAAGTAAGTCAGGTTCACCAAATTATTTAATTTTTTTGGGAATATTAGTGTATTATTCTTAATTTAATTAAAGGGTTTGAGTAGTAAAATCAATAAATAAATATGCAATAATTAATCTAATAATTTATGTAATTTGAATATAATTTTAATCTTTCTAAAAATAGTAATAAGGGAGAGAGAATAAGACAGCTAAAAACTGACTAAAATGGTTATTGCATGGTCTAAAATTCATTATGCAAGATTGGGATAGTGTCACAAATCGGAATCTAGAATTCATTTTATGATTGGATAGGAGTGTCAAAATAGGACACTAGTGGTACCAACAATGTAGTCCACCTCTATCTCTATTATCTAATAAACCTAAGATTTCTAGGTTTTGTTCACTATGTCTATGTGACCCTTCTTATGAAGTTTCAACTATCAGATGTTTGTGGAACTCCCTATAGAGTAGATTTTTTCTTCAAACCCTAGAATCCTTTGTACTTTGATAAATTTTAATAAATAGGGGTGATTAGTGTGTGTAAGATTTATTGAACGTGTATCCACACCCCTTGTATGGACACATTTCTTATATACCAATAATTTGAAGAGGGATCAGGCCATATGTAGTTTTCCCACTTGATGTGCCTTATGAAATAGTGCATATGAAGATGCAAAATGATAAAATAGATGTGTTTTAAGTAGCTAAGAACTGGTTTAAAGTTTTGGATAAGCTTGTAAGTGTATTGGTTGGTTGTATGCAAAGAATATGGAAAATTACTTGAGTAGTCTTACTTGTATTATTAGTTGATTAGTGATAATTACCAAACCCTATCTAAATGATCTTTGACTGGGATTTTATAAGGATCTATTGTTTATGGGTTGATTGTGCTTATGTTAGGATAATAAGGAGAAGGATAGGGAACTATAAATAATTGACCATTGAGGCTAAAAATACACTTGGATAGGAGCACCAAAAGTGGATAGTAGTGGCACCAACACTGTAGTCCCTAAGTTGAGTGTTATTATCCTTATCTAATGAGACCTAGGGGGATGGATTTGTCATGGAAAGAGTAGTCTAGCTGAGCTAGGATCAGGTCTAGAAGGCTACAAATGACTAGGAGTTAGTGAAAAGATGCCTATGAGGGTTATGAAAGCAAACAAGAGGGACCTATGGGTTAGGTGTCATTAGCCACACTGAATTTACCAATTTTTAAATTTTATATGACTATAATATTACTAAAGATATACCCACATGAAAGAAGCATAAAGATGTTAGAAGCTTTTTAGAACATGTTGGTTATTATAGACAATTCATCAAATATTTTAATAAAATTGCCGCCCTATTGTTTGGATTTCTTACTAAGGATGTTGAATTTACATGAACTAATGATTGTCAAACTACCTTTCAATAACTCAAAGAACTTGTCATATCAAATCCTACTCTAAGAGGGCCTAAGTGGAAGAAACCTTTGTATATCCACAAATATGCATCCAACACCACCTTAGGAGTTATCCTTGGCTAAAAAGATGAATCTTTGAGTTATGTAATCTATTTTATTAGTAAGAATTTTCAAGGGGATGAAATAAACTAAACTATAACAGAGAAGGAATTTATTTCCATCATCTATGCCATCAACAAATTTTGACACTACATTATAGGTTACCAAGTATTCATCCACACAAATCATACAACAATAAGGTAATTAATGAAAAAACTTGCTATAACAAGTAGAATAATTAGAATTTGATATTAACATTATGGATAAATCAAGTAAGGATAATGTAGTAGTAGGATTTCCATCTTGATTGTAAAATGATGAGGCATAGTCTTATTTTTATGATTATTTTCCTGATGAGCATTTATTTTTATTAACTATTCAATCTCCTTGGTTCATAGATATTGATAACTATCTTGCTATAGAATCACTACCACAACATTTATCACCTAGGGAAAAATAACATCTAATCCAAAAGATCAAAAATTATTCTTGGATTACAGGATATCTCTTTATCACTGGACTAGATTTAGTTATGAGAAGATGTATTCGAGAACATGAATCTTACAACATTATTAGAGCCTACCATGATGAACCCTATAGGGGTCATTTTACCACCAAATGGACTACTATGAAAGTACTTACTACCATATATTATTGGCCTTCTTTATATAAGGATGCCATAATGTGTACCCATAGATGTGATTAATGCCAACATATGAGAAAACCCACTCACTTTGATGAAATGCCATTACAACTACAACTAGTTATAAAACCCTTTGACAAATGGAGACTAGATTTTGCAGGTCACATTGACCTTAAACCCAACAATAAAGAATATATATTAGTGTGCACTGATTATGTCATAAAACAGGCTAAGGTCAAGGCCTTAACCCATGCTTGAGATGATAATGTAATTGAGTTCTTGTATGAATAAATATTCACCCTCTATGAATTACCAAGAGAAATAGTCATAGACCAAGGACCACAATCTACATCAGACCTCATAGCCACATTGGTAAAAGAATATGAAATCAGAGACAAATTCTACCCCTTACCATCCTCAGTCAAATGGTTAGGTGGAAGTGATAAATAGAGAATTGGAAAATATCCTCACTAAGAGTATCAGCCTACATAGAAAGGATTAGTCAACTCATTCTCTAGAAGCAGTCTGGGCTCACAAAATCACCTTGACAACCATAACTGGTTTCACTCCATATGAACTAGTTTATGGTAAGAAGCCTATTCTGCTCATTGAGTTTGAGTAAAAACATTAAGGATAACATTTTTTTATGGCTTGGATATTTCCAAAGCTCAACAAGACATGATCATGTAGCTAAATTCACTTGATGAACTAAGAAAAGAAGCACTTCATCACACCAAAATAATGCAAAGATAATGTGTGGGTTGGCATGATAGGAACATCAAGACTAAGAATTTCTAACCTGGTAGCTGGGCACTCCTTTTTGAATTTAAATGAAAGGATAATAAAGTAAATTTTCATTCTAGATGGCTTAAGCATTATGAAATTGAACGAGTTTTTGACAATGGAGATATAAAGCTCATGACCATCAACTCTATTTGGTTTTGATTGATTGTTAATGGCCATAGGCTTAAGCTATATAAGAAACCATTTTCCAAGGAAACCTTCACTCACCAAATTCTTGAAGAACAACATCCTTCCCTTCTTCATGAAGCAAATTAACCTATTCCTATAGCTGAAGGGTATTTTTGTCAACCCTTCTCTAATATTTTTCAAGAGCAGTAAAACTTCCTATAGCCTCAAATAAGCCATTCAAATGGCTTCGTTCAAGCTAAATAAAATCCCACTTCTTATATTTTTATAATTATAGTTGATTTGGAACCAAAAAATATAAAAAAAAATCAAAAAATTCAACAATGAAAACCTTTGGGCTTTGCTGATGGATGTTTTCTCAAAAAACTAGGTCATTGGCTAATCAACATTTGTTATAAAAAAGGAGAGAGAGAGAGAGAGAGAGAGAGAGAGAGAGAGAGAGAGAGAGAGAGAGAGAGAGAGAGAGAGATCAATAAAACTTTTGTTTTTATCTAATTTTTCTTATTGATTCATTCCATTAGAGAAAAAATACACTTTCGATTTTGCTACAAGATGAAAATTTTGCTGCTATAAGATATATGTTATTGTTGTAGGACACTTTTTATTGATGTAAGACACTTTTTATTGCTATAGGACACTTTTTTTTGCTACATGAAACATTTATTGCTGATGAATGAATTTTTATCATTCCATCATACATTACATTTTCACAAAACATTTTTTCTCCTAATCAAATGATAACACATGCCAATACACCTCACTCTACCACTTCAAATAATCATTTACACATTAATGAAAGGTATTATTATAAGTACTAAGGTAATTATCTTATATTTATCTCATGTCATGAGTTTTTATGACTAATAAGATGATGGGTATTAATTCCATACATTCTCTTTATCATGTCATCTCATGATATCTTGTTCCCTACTGATTGATGTGACCATTGATGCATTGTTGCCACCACCCCTTGTTATTACCATGAGCCATTTACACATGTTAGATGTGTCTCTTGAGGACAAGTGATAATTTAAATTAGGGGGATTTTCCATAATTAAAATGGATTATCTCACTCCCAAATCAAAAATCACAAACATTCTACCTAAATCTATAAAACCTTTACTGTAAGAGCACAAACCCTGCAACTCAAATTTCATCTCACAATATGGAAGGGGACTTGCTTAAACACAAACCTCTTGATATCACTCCTTTGACCAATAACTTATACATATTAGTCCTATTTTAGAATTTACGATGGGAAAAATATTTTGAGAGGATAAATTCTCTTGATCAAGGAATTATATAAGAATTCATTGGCTCATTATATAATAACCTATAAATAGAAAGAAGAATGGAAATAAAGCTAATGGAAGCCATCATTAGTAGAGTAATGGGATTTCCATGAATAGGGGAAACATGGAAATAAAAATTTAATGCTAAGGTAGAGAGGCATACATTTATCAAAGGAAATGAAATCTTGGAATCTTCAAAACAAGGCACTACATAGTTATCTTTATCAGGAAGATGGGCCAAGGATGTTGAGTTCATATATAGATATTTCACTTGTGAATGGAGGTATTCCAACTACATGGTGTTCACTTTAAATTCATAAATCATTTATGGCATTACATTGAGATAAAATTCCCCAACTTCTTGCTTAACATAATCACAAAAATGGTAGAGGCATTTCAAAGAGGTAATTCCAAATCTCTTTCTCATCATTGTTTAATCCAATTGATTATTCAAGACTATTTACAAAGGACTAAACCCAATATAAGTTGAAAATATTTTACCTAAGTATCGAGAAATGCAAAAAGTGATAGAGATGGAAATGAAATAGAAGAGGAAATGGAGGTAAAAAAATAGAGGATAGAAGAATACCTTCCTACAAATCCATATAAACCTGTAGGAGAAGACCTTCCTATAGCTCTGTAAGAACTTATAAAAGAAGACCTTCCTGTAGCCACATAAGAACCTATAGAAGAAGATCTTCTTGTAGCAACACAATAACTTATATCAAGGACAAATCTTGGAGAAGGGGATTCTAAAATCAAGGAATCCAAAAGAATAAAGAAGAAACTCATTCTCCATCTTGACTCTGAGGAAGAACTTCCACCTTCTCCTAAAAAGGCTAATGTAACATCTAATCCTTGCATATCCGATAGATTAATAATGAAGATGAAATCTAAACCTTATTATATTATTTAAATTAATTAGGAATATAGAGAAAAAAATTACCAGCTATAATGAATCACTAGAGGCATTTAGTTTTGAAGCTAACAATGAATAATGTTCTCGAGAATACAATAAGGAGGTAGAAAAAGTAGAACATAGTCTTGAAGAATTGTAAAAGGAACTAATGCAAGAAGTGGAAAAAATGGAGCAACTTACCATACAAGAGGAATTTATTACTCCAGAGAAATCCCTATAGGAAATTGATTAACTAAGAAAGAAGCTACATGATCAGTTAGGAGGAGGACTAGATGTGCTTGTTGTAGTATCTTTTAAGCCATAACCCTCTATCGAAGACTATCTTGCAGTCATTATTTCACAACCTTCTATAGTGGAAAAGAAATAAGAAAAACCTACAATTGCCCAAGATGTTAGGTATAATTCCCCATTTATGATGTCTTCTAAATTGATAAATTAGATAGAAAGTTAGTCTTAAAGTATTAAGGAATTAACATAAGAGAACAAGAAATTGAAAGAAGAGGTCAGGGTGAAGGAAGAAATAATCTTCAAACTACAACAAAAAACTGAATATATGGCTTTTTTTACTCAAGATATCATTAACTGTAGGCCTCCTGCAAGGGTATATTCAATTTATCTTAAGGAGAAATGGCATAAGTTTAAATTTATGAGAATTTATTGTGATATGACTTATGAAGTAATTGATTCCCTCTCCTTCTTTCAAATATATAAAGATAGCTCACAAGAATAACAATCATAATTATGCAAGTTCTATCTTCATAACTATGTTGTGCCTTATGATAGGGAATGGAATCCTAATGTATATGTTGGAGATGTCCTTTTAAATAATTTTTCATCATATATTTTAAATGAGAAAAGAAGAGGAAGAGAGGTGGTTGAATATAGGAAAAATAAAAAGGAAATTCAATTGATTATCAGAAGAGAGTCAATGGCATCTGACATTGTATTGATAGAATTGGATAACATCATGTTGAGGAAGGAAGTCAGAACTTGGTTTGTCATGAATTGTAATGAAGCATAATATTTTTAGTTGGGATTGAGAAATTATGATGGTCCTACAACAAAATAATCCTACATTGAATGATGGAATGAGCTCACTCCTACACTAAAAAAGAGAGCCATATTATCCTTTTAACTTAAATCCAAAATTTAATAAGATCAAAAGACATATTATACTTGTAGGTGAAATGGGATCTCAATTGTTGAGCCTCAAATTATATCCCCCTCTATTTTGGTATCCTATTTTAGATTGATAGGATAAATCCCCATTAGATGAATCTAGGGAGGCTAGAAATTGGAAACTATTTAAATAGAGGCATGGATTTTATGCTCACCTTTCAAGTGGTGCCATAGACCCTATAGATTTTAGAACTATTTGTGAAATGGAAATGAACAAGTTTGTTTCTCATGGTCAATCAAGGTCTTAAGTTGGGGGGTGTGATGAGCCCCAAAAATGTCATGTTATTTTCCTCATCTATCACACTCATCCTTCTTGTTTACCATGATTTTGAGTACTTTCCCATATAGTTTTCTTCCTCGAATAGCCCTAATCCTATAAATAACATTATGTTTCCTTACTCTTTGAATAGTTAGAACTATGTATTGAATTCAAGTATATGATAGTTATCTTTTGATATATGATGATTTTTGTATAATATGTTTTAAATATGTTTTGGATTAATATGTATATAGCATAGAACATCTTGTACCAAAGGAATCTCATCACACAAACACATCCTATAGCCACTGCATGACCAAAGTTATGGATGAACATATTTTGATTCCCAGTTTAATTAAATAAAAAAAATGACTATAAACTCCATGAATCATAATGAGGATATGGTTGAATAATGAAAAAACTTTGTTTGTCCTAAAGCAATATTGCAAAATTCACATGAATGGTGACTTTATTAGGAGTCAATTTTAGTTATATTAAGTCAAATGTTTCTTAGATTAAAATATATATTATTTTGTATAAAAAAATATTCCCTACTATATATTTAGGTAATAACGGGGTTGAGATGTATTAGATATTGATTGCATAATTATCATGAGTACATTTTGATAAACAACTATTATTTTAACTTCCTACAACAATTTATTATTGTATTTATTTAATATGGACAAATTTTTCTGATTCCATTTTAGTGTTGTACGAGGAAGGATTGAAGATGGAGTCAGAAGGAGGAAGGGCCCCCTTTAAAAGTCTTGAAACAATAATCCAACCTATTTAAATATCTAAACATGTTATTTAGTATTTTTATGTGTTGCATGTTTTATTTTTAAATTGTGTGATTTACATTCCTTGCTTAGAATTATTTAAGGAAGCTTCCAATAGTGTAAAAATTTAATTCATAGTATTATGTTCATGTTTAATTCTAGAATTCCATTTACTACATGGATTTAGAATCTTATATTACAATCAGTAAAAGGTCAAATTAGAAGATTGAGTATGCACATATAGTGATGTCATCTTATCAAGTCTACATCCTTGAGTTGACATTTAAATGAATTAGAAGGTCCAGATCTATGATAACTCTCCTTGTAAATTTTGATCAAGAGAATTATATTTGAATGTGAATCAACTACTAGTCAATCTCTATGGAGGTGAACTCCACTCTAGAGCATGAGTTATAGGTATGTGGTCTTTATAGCCTATTTATGGAATAGATGATACGATATGTAGGTTGTTGATAAGGTTTTTTGATGGAGGTGTGGTCCCTAAAATAAATTGAAAATATATATGAGTTGGATGGATGGTTGGTTGCTAACCTAAGGTGGGTAGATATAAAAAAAAATTTAAAAAGGAGGGAAGGGTAAGGCAAAAAATAAAGATTTGTGGTCTTCAAAAGTCACTTCTCTGGTTGGTTCCTAAGTGGACAAGTACTTTTAGAACCTATGCCTATTGCTAGAAGCCATTGCACATATACAATTAGACATGGCTAGGAAGTATATAGAAATATTAATATAGAAAACTCATGGGCCTCAATCAAAGGTTGATCCTTTTAGCATAATTATTGCACACTCTTAATCAAGAGATTATGGTTCAATAGTTGTTGTACACTCTTAAATAATGTAATTTACCAATGATTCAATAGATGTTACACATCTAAGACTAATATATTAATCAAGACAATAAATAATGCATTCATATATTTTTCACACTAAGGATTATTGAAACATACAAATAAAGAAATAAAAATCTAATTACACAAATAGTGGAAATAAAATCTCCAACACATGAGTAGATAATCAAAATTGCTTCACTCCTCTATATTTAGAATTCTACTCCCTCAATCCTATAGATTACAATTGTTTAAATAGACTTAGGGAAGGTGTCACCTCATCATCCAAGTTGATGCAAAGTCATTACATGTTATAGTTAGAAATTAAGTTCTAACTGTAGTCAAAACCGTATAAGAGTTTACTTGTAGTTGTTAATTAGTCTAAGTTAGCCTTTATAAAAGCATGCAGTGTGAGCATGTGGATAAAGAGAAAGGTGATTTTAAAATTATATATTAAAATACATGAAACTAAAAATATAGATATGAAATATTTATTCCATTAAAAAAACTATCTATACACAAAATTTAGCCTTTCAAGGCCACGTTGTTTGAATAGCTATATGCACTTTGGTCAATGTAGTGGCTGAGGTAGTAAAACTAGAGACTATAGATGTAGAAGTGGCACTAGAAATAGAATATTAAGATTAATTATTATTTTATTAGTTCTCTTTATAACACTTTTTTGTGGCATCATGATACTATCAAATGATATCTAAATTTAGTAGAGGTGGTCTATGGAGTCTGTTAACTTTACCAAATAACTTCATATGCTTTGTCTTAGCCATCTATTGGAATGTGCATGGTATTGGCCTATTCTTTCAATTATATAACATATACTTCCAATATTTTCATACTGTATGATGAATTCATGCTTCTATTAGTCATTATTCTTTACTCATAGTCTCTTCACAAGTAGAACATCAAGCTCTTTATTGTGTTCAATGTTCACCTATTTTGTGTCACCCTGCATAGTTCAAATGGCATTAGTTAATTCAAGTGAGAAGCTCTTTAGCATACTATTAAAATACATTTTACCATTATATCTAAATAAGTATGGAAATTCTTTTGGAATTTGAGAATAGGGTATTTAATTTTTATGTTGGATCCCAGACTTTACAAAAGACCCATAACAAAAAGCCCAAAGACTTAATCCTTGGTGGACAAAATGTCTACAACAAAAGTTTTTTCACCATTTGAATTAAATCTCTTTTATTATCAATGGAAAAAATTTCCATGGAAAAAATACCACAAGTCAAAATCCTGTAATAATGTATGTAAGCTCTCTAGACTCCATTGAATAAAATGTTTGAGGTAAAAAGGCCTCAGTGTTAAATTCTATTAGATAAAATACCCATGGTAAATAGTCTACAACCATAAGTCCTCAATAATGAATTAATTCAAATAAATTATTTCATATAAAATGTTTGTGGTAGAAAGGCCATAGCAAAAATCCCATTAAAAGTTAAGATTTTTGGCAAATAAATTGAGTTGCATAAAATTCCTAAAAAATAAGATATGAAATAATAATTACATGGTAAAATGTCTTTGACAAATTTTTTTGTAAGAATGAAGCTCATTGGATAAAATTCACATGGCAAAAATGACACAAGAAAAAAGTCCATTTGAAAGGTAAGCTTCAAGGAATTTGTCTCAGATAAAATGTCTGTAACATAAATCCTGATAGAAAAATCCTACCAAATGATGATTTGAATAAAATATAAGTGCTTCAATAATAAATTTCGTAATAATAAACTCAATGGATAAGTATTTGAATGAATTTTCCATTAAATAGGCCAAGTCTTGCAAACCTACATAGCTCAAAAACTCCTGAAAAAATAATTAATAAAGTTAGTCCAAGAAAGGCATAATACCATGCACGAATTTTGAATCCTTTTAAATAATAATAAATCAATCTATCTCAAAATTAGAATAAACATATAGAAGATGGGATCAATCAAATAAATATGAAAACTAAAAAATATGGGTCCCCATTTCTTATGAAGAAAAGGGGGATGTTGGGTACAACAAATTATAACTTACAGGGGGAATACTCTTGAGTATTTGAGAACCTATTTTTTTTTGTAATTAATCTCAAATCAAACATAAATCATGTCATATAAAAAATACAAAAAATATAAATATGAAAGAGACTCCTAAGCAAATTCACATAACATACTTGCCCTCTTACTCTTGGATCTATGTGTGCTGAACATGAAGTTTATTAAACCCTTGTTGTGATGATATTTTAAAGGCTTGATGGAGCTATAGGTTTCATTCTAGTTTCATCAATAAAATAAGGGAATATCAGGCATTGATTTACTACTAGAGGCATCCATATCCCCAACAGAGATACCTTGGGTTCCTTCTCTCTATTTCCTTTCATGATACATGGTGCATTGACATTATTTCATCATGTAAGATGTTTTATTTTCTTTAGATATTATTTTGGATTAATTTTTTTTTGAATTGGAAAGATGAGAAATATAACTCCAGTGGGCTGGTATAACTATAAAACAAATCATTACCAGAATGTACTTATTAGCTGCATCTGTACCAATAATTATCACTTCCAACAAGTATTTAATATAATAAGTGCTTGATCTAGTGAATAACAAAACATTATAAATTCATGTGAACTACTTTGAGAGTAACTTCCACATACCTGGTAAAATTATTCAATTTTTACATAGTTCAGAATGATTCATGATCACTTACCTCCATCCTTGAAGAGTCTAAACACAAAAATATACCAAATTTGTACACAAGTCCTATGTTGTATTTACTTTTTCAATTTTCCTTTTTCCACAAGTCTATTTAAGTATAATATTATTTGGTTTAGATTTTATCTTGGTCAAATCAAGGCAAACACAATTCAGATTGTCATAAGAAACATAAAATAACTAATCTAGAAAGCATTTAACTCTAATATAAGAAAGCAATAAATCTAATCTAAGAAAATAGGAAATCTAATCTATGAAAATAGTAAATCTAACCTGATCCTACATATAACATGTTATTTCATCAATAATTAATACCTTCAAGTAACATAGCCATGAAGTAATGCTTCAAAATTATCCGTTGACTGGATATGTGAGTTCCTTGCCTGATAAATTCTTCAAATGAAATGCATTATTGCCTAGTATCTATGAAATATGATATGGTCCAATCCATAATGGGGAAAATTTGTCATGATATCCTTTATTTTCATTGGATTTATCTTAGAGTAGCACCATATCTGAAATCCTAAATGATTTGACATTTGTTCCCTTATCGAACCATCATATGACTATGTCTTGGTGTTTGTTGAATGTATGTTGGGATTAATTCCTTAAGTCTTCTATACATATATTATATAAAATAATCAAGAATTAATTTATCATTTGTTTCTATGTAGTCTTTCATGAATGATAAGTTGTTAACTTCAACATGATTGGGAAAATTTGCTTGCATCCATATACCAACAGGTAGGGTGAAGCTTTGAGGGCTTACTTGTATCTAGTCCAATCTACCCAAAGAACATAATTTAGTAGATCATTCCATTCCCTTGGCTTGTCCCCTACTAATTTATTTATTTTTTCTATCAATTTCTTATTCATTGATTCTACTATTCCATTTCCTTAAGGATAATAGTTAGAGGATGACCTGACATTAATATGATTGTCATGTGCCAACTCAGTGAATTTTGTTGATATTAAAGTTGATCCATTATCTGAAACTAAATATATGGGGGTTTTAAATCTAGTTATGATGTGTTCCTCCAAGAAGCAAATCACATCCTATGCTCTGCAATTATTTATGTTTATGGCTTCAGTCCATTTGGTATAGTAGTCTATAGTAGTAAGTACAAATTATGACCTACTAAGGAATTTGGGTTAATGATACCAATGAAGTCTAAACCCTATTATAAAAATGGTATTTATTCAAAAATTATCTATAAGGGAATTATTGTGTGTAATTCTCTCTTAGCTAAATCTTGGCATTCATAGCATGCTCTCACATGAGCATGAACATCTTTAAAAATTGTTGGCCAGTAGTAGGCCATTCTTAAGATCTTGTGGGTTGTGGTATTCCCAGATGGATTATCACTACCTATCTTTTGATGAAATTTATCTACAATTTATTTATCTTTCTCTACAAGTACATGCCTAAGATAAATTCCTTCATAGTTTTTTCTATAGAGGGATCCCTTCTTGATCATGAAATGAGCAACTTTGAGCCTCAAATATCTGCTTCTTTCTCTATTAATTTCTGGGAGACTGTTACCCATAAGTAATTATTGTATTATGTTTATGTACCATTCTCTTTTAAATAAATTAGCTTCACAAACCTATTTAATAGTGATACATGAATCAGGTTCAGTCATGAGTTGAATAATGTCTTGATCCCAAATGTTCTTTATAGGTCTAATTTCTATGTCAAATTCATACAATTTTTCTATCCAATTGCCTCTATATTCTCCTAATTTGTTATGTGATAAGGTGAGATTGACAGTAGGATCAGGCACAATTATGATGGTTTTATTTCTTAAAATGTAGTGTCAAAAGTTTTTCACTACTTTAATAAGGGAAAAGATCTATTTATCAACCATGGATTATTTAAGTTCTACATCTTTTAGATTTGTGCTCATAAAAGCAATTGGGTGCTCACTCTCATGTTTATTTATGTTTTAACAATAACAATCGTATGTTTTGAAGTGAATGAGGAAAAATAGAAATATTTTGCAAAATTTGGACTAATAAACACTAGATCTTGGGATATAGCATCTTTAATGTCTTATAAAGGCTTTTGGGCTTCAGTTGTCTATTATATTTTAATATATTGCTTGAGCATGGTGTTCATAGGCATAAAAATCTCTAAAAATAGTAAAATAAACTTCCTTATGAAGTTAATATTTCCAAAATATATTTTGATATCCTTCTTACTATTTGGTGGTGTAATTTTTGAAATTCCTTGAATTCTATTTGTATCAATGGTGATCCATCATCGATGATGATGTTCTTCAAAATCTTGCTTTAAATCACTCTAAATATGCTCTTTTTTGGGTTCATTGAGATACCAAACTTTTTGTATCTCTCAAATATCAACTCAAGGTGTATTATGTGCTGATTCTTATTCTTAGAAAACACTATAAGATCATTCATGTAGATGATTATATACTTTACAGTTAATAATGTAAGAGCATGATCCATGGAATGTTGAAAAGTAGCTCTTATGTTTATTAGGCCAAATGTCATCCTCTTATGTACATAATTTCCCCACTTTATAGTAAACCTAATCTTCATTATGTCTTCAAATTATGCCAATATATGAGTATATCCTAAAAATCTATCAAAGAAGGACATCATTTTAGAACCACTTACTATTTTTATCACTTCATATAAAGAAGGTAGGGGATAATTATCCTTTTTAGAAGCTTTGTTCAATTTTCTAAAATCCACACATAATATGATCTCATCATTCTTATTTTTGATTGGGACCAAATTGGCCACCTAGGTAGAATGTCAGATTTGGAAGATTATTTTTGCACTTAGTAACTTTTCCACTTCTCTCTGAATGAGAGGCTCTAGAATATGATTAATTAGTCTCTACCTCTATTTGGATGGTTTGTGATGTGGCTTTAGAGGAATTGTATGGGTAATGACCTAAGGATCATACACTTTTAAATCTTCATAAGTCCAAGCAATAATGTCCTTATACCATGTGATTAAATACTTCATTTGTTGTCTTTATTCTAGGGTATAGTTAAGGCCATTATTGACATAACATTGGCTATGTTCATCTCCTAGATTCTCCTTTTTGAAGTCATATTCATCAACCTTAGGTTGTTTGAGCATTGAGCCTGAGGATATGTGTCAAATGGTCTTTTTAAAAAGACCAGCGTTACTGGAATATGATTCTCTTTGAGCTAGAGAACACCTTCGTTATCTGATTCCTCTTGGCAAAGGTGATTATTTTCCTTATCATTGATAATTTGGGACTCAAACTCCCCTAAATTAGTTTAAAACTAAATAATTTTTTGATCATCATCAAAGACTTGGAATTTTTTTATATTATTAAGAACAGAGGGGTAAGGCACAATTCAATAGAAAATATTTTTACTTCAGATTCTTAAAGAGGATCCAAATTAACAACAAGAATAGATAGTAAATCTATAACTTAATTTTGATATCTAATAATCACCTTTATGTTGAAAGCATCAAAGATATTGATTAGGTCCCACTCTCTATGTTTGTACTTTCTCAAATAAGATAGATTGCACTAATATTTGTTTCTGATCTAGTTGATCACCAACTTCAAATCATCAAATACTAATATTTGATTCACATTATTCTTTAGTGCAATCTATAATCCCAAAATTAGAGCTTCATACTCAGCCCTATTATTGGTGTAAGGGAATTAAAATCTATATGCTATCAAGAATTTCTTTCATTATGGATCAATCAACTTGATTCCTATACATGTTCCTTGTTTGGATCTAGTACCATCAAAGTGTAATGTACACAACTAATTAAAACTTTATGTCCCTAGTTCTCATTTTATACTTTGCATAGTTAAAGTTTAAATACCAAGGTTGGGAGATTCATACTTTACCTCTTCATTCTTGGATCCCTATCAATTCTAATTTGATTTGTAATGCCTTTCCATAGTAGCTAGATATGAGATATGTCTATAGACATGTATCCATTAAGAATTTTGGACCAATCCCTACTCAGTAAAATTTTTTAACCTTCAGGTATGTTTATCATAAGGATTTAAATGGTCATTTAAACTCATGGTTTAGATGCTACTTGAATATGCACATCCTTTAATTCACTAGCCACTAGCACCACTATTTTGTCTAATTGTGAAATTGTTCTCTTTGAAGGGCTTGGAGTGAAACCAAGCTTTAGACATATGGAGTAGGCATAACAATTTTTGAAGCTTTAGAATCAACAAAATAGTTATGAATGTTCTTAATTAATGATGTAATAGTTAAAAAGAAGGGTGGAAATTATGGCTTTCTCTTGTAGATGACATTGGTGTCAGTAGCTTTTACTATATCTGTAGATGTTTTTGTTTTCTCCATATGTTTTTTCCCAATAATAGACTTCCATAGTAGCTCCTTTTATTTAGTGATCTGCTAACTCATGAATATTTATATTTTATTTAATCTTCTTCATGTCTTCAATGATGTTATATCCTCACTTGCTTCATTCTTCATTGATTTGTGGCTTATCATTCCCTTTTGGAGGAGGTGGATTATTGTCAGCTTTAGGATTAGGTGGAATTGTTGTGGTATTTGGTGGATTTGATGTAGTGAAGGGTTGTTTATTCCTCAAATTATAGCCATCCTTCTAATATTACTAGAAATAGTGAAATCTATGCATGTTGTCCTCTGGTATATTGATATCTTCACTTGGAAAGGGCAAATCATGAGTCTCAAAGAACATGGTAGTGCTTGAAGGGATAAGATCCTAATGAGATTAAGGTGGATTATGCATCTGGTCCTATCTTACCACCTCCCTTTGAAATATTTCAAATTTTGTATAAAATTCAAAGTAATCAAGCTCATCATGATGAAAACTATTGTGAATTCTACACTAATTAAGTAGAGCCATTTCTACCATATTGATTTCTAGAAGTTTGATAAGTTGTTCTACATTATTTGTATGCCTCTTGAATGGTTCATTATACCTATAGAATATATGATTTTGGTTTCTACTTGGGTCATTATCATTACCTATCTTTCTTTGTATGCCTAGGAAGTTATTACTTAGATTTTAAACCATCTTTTGAATAACCTCCATCTCTACCTTCGTAGAGTCAGTACCTTGTAAAATAATAACAAGATATGTGTCTAATTTTTTACTTTGTTGGTAACTATATCCTTACACATGATTGTTCAAGAAGCTATATTTTGAATTCATTGATTATGTTATTTAGGGTAACATGTAGAGTTGGTTCTGATTAAATGAAGGAGCATTTTACCTTTCATATGGAACTAGATTCAATGTTGGGAATCTATTGTTAAAGCTAGGTATTCTAAGAACATAAGGATTGAGCTACTTGTCAATGTTGATGGCTTATTCATATGCCCATTCCAAGTTGTTAGAATCATATTCTCTTCTCAATAACACCATAGTAATTGGATCCAACACGTTCTTATACATCTCTAGTGCTAGTGCTTTATCTAGTTTATACCTTGGGGTTAACTAATTGTACATATTTTGAAATATGGCATTAAAATCATGGATAGGTTCATTAGGATCTCTATTCATGTTGGTGAAGTGTTGATATAATAAATTGGGGTTGGTGACCTATCCAAATTATGAAAAAAAAGCTACTTGACATATATCCTAAGAAGTGATAGAATTTTTAATTAGATTTAAATACTAGTCATAAGTAGCATCCATCAATGTAAAAGGCAAAATCTTGAATGAAACATATTCATGGACAACATTCATCAGATTTAAATCACCCTTAAAAGTATTAATATTTTATTTTTATTTTCTTCATATGCAAGGAGAAAAGGATGGTAGATATCTTTCAGGATTCCTAGGTAAATCATGCATGACTCTTCAGATGGTGATAGCAGATATAACTAACTAGGGTGGCTAAGCCATTAGAGGATTAGTAGGTAAAGGGTTAATTAATAGAAGATTCTTAGGTCTATTAAGAATAGCCATTATAATTCTAGATATCCTAAGATTTGATAAGGGTGAGACTAGAAGGCTAGTTTAAGAATTAGATCTGGTCACTCTCCTAGGTGACTCCAATGTAACTCTATGTATAAAATAACCTCTTTTATTGGATGTTCAAACCCTACATTCCCTCCTTATATCACTAGTGATTCCCCTTATTGATTCATTTATTATGCACATCATATAAATTAATGAAGTAAATTTTAATATTTTAGGATCTCTATAGAGGTGAATTCTACATTAGGGCATGTGTTGTAGGTATGTGATATTTACAACCTATTGATGGAATAGCTAGTAGGGTATGTAGGTTATTGACAAGGTTTTTTGATGGAGGTGTGGTGCCTAAAATAAAGTGAGAATATATATGATTTAGATTGATGGATGGTTGATAACCTAAGGTGGGTAGATCTCAAAAAAATCAAAAAAGGAGAGAAGGGTAAGGTAGAAAAGAAAGATTTGTGCTCTTTAAAAGTTAATTCTCTGGTTGGTTCCTAAGTGGACAAGTAATTTTAAAACCTATGCCTATTGTTATCAGCTATTACACACAAGCAATCATACATGGATGGGAAGTCTAAGTAAATAATGACATAGGAAACTCACAGGCCTCAATCAAAATTTTCTCCTTTTAGGGTAGTTGTTGCACACTCTTAATCAATAGATTATGGCTCATGCTTGATGAGGTATCTAAGGTAGATGTTATACACAGAAAAAAAATATAGCAAAAAAATAATTCATACACACTCAAAATTATGAATCAATGAATTTAACTATCATAACCAATGTAATTTACCAATCATTCAATAGTTGTTGTACATCTAAGACTGATCTATTAATCAAGACAATCAAGAACCCATTCCTAGATTTTACATACTAAGGATTATTGAAACATACAACTAGAGAAATAATCATCTAATTACACAAATAGTGGAACTAAAATTTTTAAACACATGAGTAGATAATCGAAATTATTTCACTCCTATATATTCAAAATTCTCCTCCCTCAATCTTATGGATTAAAATTGTTTAAATAGACTTGGGGAAGGGTTAACCTCATCCTCCAAGTTGATGCAAAGTCATTGCATGTGTATTTAGAACTTAATTTCTAATTTCAGTCAAAATTATATAAGATTTTAATTGTAGTTGTTAATTAGTCTAAGTTAGCCTTTACAAAAGCATGCAACATGAGAATGTGGATAAATAAAAAGGCGAGTTTACAATTATAGCTCAAACTAAAAAAAACTATAAATATAGATAATATAGATAATACATATTTATTTCATTATAAAATTATCCATGCACAAAATTTAGCCTTGCAAGGCTACATTGTCTAAATAATTGTATGCACTTTGGTCGATGTAGTGGCTAAGGTAGTAAAAATAGAGATTATAGATGTTGAAGTGGAATTAGAAGTAGAAACTTGACATTACTACTTTAATTATTTCTCTTTATAACACTTGTCTACGTAATCATGCTATTGTCAAGTGATATCTAAATTTACTAGAGGTAATCTATAGACTTTGTTAACTTGACCAAGGAGCTTCACATGTGCTACCTTAGTCATCTATTGGAAAGTGCATGGTCTTGGAATATTTTATAAATTCTATAACATTTTATTCTATTCTCTACATGATTTATGATCAATTCATGCTTTTACAAGTCAATGCTATTTACTCACAATCTCCTCATAATTAACAGTTCGGGCTCTTTGTTGTGTTCAATATTCACCTATTTTACGTCACCCTAAATAGTTCAAATGTTATTAGTTAGTTCAAGTTGTCAGTGCTTGAGCATAGTATTATAAAAAAAATTAGTATTATATCCAACTAAGTATGGTAATATTTTTGGCATTTGGTAATAGGGTATTTGGGTTTTATGTTACATTTAGGCCTTTAAAAAAGACCCACAACAAAAATCTTGAAGACTTAATCCCTAGCAGACAAAATGTGGGAAACAAAAGTTATGCAATATTTGAATAAAAGATATTTTAGGATCAATAGCTAAAATTTACGTAGTAAAAATACCACAAGTCAAAATTCCACAACAAATGTATGTAAGATCTCTAGACTATATCAGACAAAATATCTACAAAAAAGGCCATAATGTAAAAGTTTGCTAGACAAAATGGCCAAAACAAAAATTCCATAACCATAAGTCTGCAATAATGAATTTCTTTAGAGAAATTATTTTAGATAAATTATATGTGGTAGAAAGGCCACAACAAAATCCCATTAAAAGTTAAGATTTTTGGTGAAGAAATTGTGTCACACAAAATGCCCATGGTAATAAACTCCAAAATAATAAGTATATGGTGAAATGTCTTTGGAAAAAGGTCTTCTAGAATTAATCTTATCTGAGAAAATGCCCATGAAAAAAATACCATAAGAAAAAAGTTCATTTGAAAGGTAAGTTTCAGGAAATTTATCTCAAAAAAATGTTTACAACATAATCCTGATAGCAAACTTACACCAAATGATGATCCCAAAGAAAATATAAGTGCTACAACAATAAAGACACAATAATAACCCTGATAGATAAGTCTCTAAATGAATTTTCTACCAAATAGGCTGTCTTACAAACCTGCATAACTCAAAAAATATTGAAAAGGAATTAATAAATTTAGTCCATGAAAGGCATAATACCATGAGAGAATATTGAATGCTTATAATTACTAAGAAATCAATATGATCAATAATTAGCATAAACATATATAATATGGGATCGATCAAATAATTCCAAAAATTGAAAAAGATGGGCCCTAATTTCTTCTAAAGAAAAGAGGGATGTTGGGTACAACATAGTTAAAAATAAACAAATGGGTATGATATTCAATATTGATATGTCTAAGGCTTATGATATGGTTTATTATGGATATTTAGATATGGTTCTATAAAAATATGGTTTTCATAAACATATTAGATTTTTAATTTCTAACTATGTTTCTTTAACTATGTTCTCTATTTTGGTGAATGTTTCACCTAATAGCTATTCTAGTAGAAAACATGGAATTAGGAAGGAAGATCCTCTATCTCCATTTTTGTTTATATTGATGGCAAGTTCACTAAGTAAAAATATGTTTTAATTTTTTAGGATTAGATATCTCAAAGGTTTCAAATCAATTGAGGGTGTCTCCCATACTCTCCATCAGTAATTTATGGATGACACTTTTACTTTAGATACTAAATCACTAACAAATTATGAATAATTAAATAAAATTATTATTTCCTATGAGAAGGTTTCAATGCAAAAATTAAAATTTGAGAAATTCCCTCTATTATTTATGAACACTCCTTTACCTAGTCAACACAAGACAGCTCAAATATTGTGATGACAAATCTAATATTTTCCTTCTCTGTATATAAGAATGCCCCTTTTTATTGGTAGGATGTCCTTAAATATATGGAACCCTCTTATTGAAAGATTTAAAAATTAGATATTTGGGTGGAAATATGTAATATTATCTCAACTAAGAAATCTTATGTTATAAAAAGTGTGGTTCAAAGTCTCCTAGTTTACCTAATGTCTTTATTTGGAATGCGAAGTGTTATTTAGGATAAATTGAACAAGATTTAAAAATGATTCTTATGGATATGTGCTAAGGTAAAACAAAGGTTTTATTTGGATACCTATGGAGCATCAACCTTCCTAAAAATAGTGGAGGCTTAGGCATTAAAAATTTAAAATGGATGAATAAGGCTCTCATTTCCAAGCTTTGTTGGAGATTTCTTAATAATACAAACCCTGAATTCATATATTCAGGGTTAAATATTTGTAGAATAGACCCTAAATTTAACTTTTAAATTAAGATTTTTTTGTAAATGGTTCTCCTACTTAGAATTTATTTAGCAAAGGCATGGAAATTATTTTAAAAAGTTTTAAATGGAAGACTGGCAATGGTCTTAAAATTAGATTTTAGGAAGATCCATGGATCATAGAGTTCTTTTTGGGTGATCATGTAACTTGGAATCAAACAAATTATTACATGTAATTTCAATATGGATTCATGGTTGTATATTATGTTTAATTATTTTTGTTCATTTTTTATATGAAATAAACTACTAAAATCTAAAGTAAGATATAGGGTTTTTAAGACTACTTGTGATTAAAAATGGTTGCACACCATTTAATCAAGTGATGTGATAACTCTTTTTTAATCTAAGAAGGATTACTTTCATATAATAGATGACTCAAACAAAGATATATTAATAGGATATATGATTGGGCTACCTAGTAATAGACCAATTCTAGGAAGTGGTACACTTCCTAATAAGGATGTTATCCCACTTTCTAAACACTAAAGCAAATAAATATAATAAATAAAATTAAAATAAACCATATAATGATATTGATAAGATAATGAAATGGTTAATATTTAATCTATGTTCATTGCATGGATATTAGCAAAGTAGATGTTCTAATAATATTCAACTACATCTTCAGCATGATTTACTTCTAGTTGATCAACAATGTATTTTAAGGTGGGGGAGAACATAATTGCAAAAATTCCTAATTTGAAATAAATGTCACTTTGGTATGAGAAAAGAGGATGTGGAACTATGGGAATATATAAAATAATAATAACATCATGAATAACTCAAAGGATATTTATTTACAAGAAAATCATGGCTTTAAAAAATAAGGATTTAAAATTTAAATCATATAGCTAACTAAAAAGGATTTGGGTTGTGGATAGAATGGGATTTTAGTAGATATCAATGTAAATCTAAATGACTAATGTTAATTAAGGGAATCAATGTCAATTATGTCAGTGCAGATAAGGCTTTAAGGATAGGGATCTAAAAGATAGTTTGATGAAATTTTAGATGGTTTTCAAATGGCTTAAGATAATCTTAGAGTGGGTAAAGATAATAAAATATTTATTATAGAGATAAAACTAATTGATTCAACCTTTTAGGGTCTTAAAATGTAAATCCTATGCTAGATTAAAGGGATGAGATCTCTAAATCAGTCAAATAATATGCAATAATTAACTACTAAATTTTTATGGATTTTGAATTATTTTTATTTTTTAAAAATAGTATTAAATATGCATAAATAGACACTTATCTAGAAAGTGACTATCACAAAAGATCTAGGTTCTAAAATCTAGGTTATGGGCAAGTTTAAGTGTCATCAATAGGATCTCAAGATCTAATTGCTCACTAGATAGTAGTGACCCACTTGGAAAATAGCACCATGATACTATAGTGTCTTTAAAATGGTACCATTGTCCTCTTTGTAGGAATGTTCCTATTTTATGGGAAAACCTACACCTATGTTTTTGGGTCCTGTTCCTACATGCATGAAATCTATAAATCTATATTGTGCATAGAAAACTTGATTTAATGTGAAAAACCTAATCATACTTCCAAATATGGCATGGGATAAAAATGTGTTTTGATTAGTAGGATATGATGAACATCATCAAAACCCCATTATGAAGAGAGTTTCCTACATACCAATAATTTGAGGAGGGATTAAGCCCGATGCAGTTCTCCCAACTAGTGCTTGGTGCAAGTACAAGTGAATGTTAGAATGAGAGTGGTGTTGAATGTCTTGAGTGTGCTTAAGATTGATAATCCTTTAAATTTATGATTTTATATATTATAATATGCAGAAGTAGGGAAAAATAGGGATCAAATGCCTTAAATTTTCTCAACTTGTTTCTTATTTGGATAGGCTTTTGTATCTATTTTCAATCTAGTATATGAGGTCAAATAGTCTTGTATTTAGAGAGCTATGTAGCTTATCTAGATAATAAAATGTACTTAGGTAGAACTTAAAAGGGTTACACATTTGAAAATGTATATATTTAGGAGAGTTAGGGTAAGGTACACTAACACCATGTTGGGGACACTAGTGCAATGTTGATTTAATGTCATTAATGTGGTGCTAGTGTATAGTTGGTAGAATGTTGGGCACACTGGGTTAGGATCTGGGGATGCTATTTGGGGACTATGTTTAGGCTAATAGAAGATACCTTTAGTATAAACAATGGCTATAAAAGTGTGGTAAAGGATATATAATAGGTATATGGTTAAGATAGGAATAAGTTGTCTCAAAAAACACTCTTATCTTCTAAATACCACTTTTAGGTGATTACATTTGCCCCAAATTTATGCTATAAATGTAGAAAAGTGAAATGATTAGTATAAAGGAAAAAGAAGCATACCTAGACTTACCTAGGAAGTGAAGCCTATGTAGTTGAGTTTGAGTATGTGAATCCAGGTTTACATATGTGAAACATGATCTAAAATGATGACCTACAATGAAACATGTAAAAATCAATCCTTAAGAGATTATTAAAAGCTAAAGACTATGATAAATAAATTAACTAAGTAAAGAGATATTCAAGAGGAAAGTAATGAATACACCTTATTTGGTATGTAAACTAATACATAAACCCAGTGACAACCTATGTGTGTGTATGAGTGTATATAGTGATCAAATCATTAAATATGTTAGAATAATCTAATAACTTACTCAATCCTCATATGGATGGCTTCAAAACTCAAACTAGTTTTTACTCCATCATTTATCACCCCTCTTTGGTGGATCATGATCTATGAATAACTTGGATAAGATTATAAGTGTGTCTAAGACTCTCATATGGGTGGATCAATAACTCAAGTAAGATATGAATCCATCATCTCCCACCTGTGTGTATTAGATGTATCTAAAATTGAACTAAATAAATTACTAAAAGTATCTAATTGGTTATGTCAGCTCTGTGACCACTTAGATACATTAGGCAACTTTGGGTCACTCGAAAATGCCAACCACTGCATATGGAGTAAGGAATGAAACTAATGATAATGTGGAATATTATAAAAATTGTATAAAATGTAGATAATGACATGGAGTTTTCCATTCCATTTGATCAACCTATATGAAATTGAGCATATAAAAACTATGTGCCATGCACATGCCCCTAATATGATACATGAGTATACTAATTTTGAATTGAGTATGTAATAACTAAATCTGTGTATTTGAACTAAATGTCGGAGTGATCATACCATGTATGATTCCTCTAAATTTGATTAATTGGTATGAATCAAATATGAAATTAGTGTATTTGAGAAAAATTTGAACATAACTATCAAACCTATGACTACATCTATGTAAATATGTCTTGTACCTAGTGTACTAGTATGGATAATCTAAACTACCATAAATTTTGGGATACTGGATAATAGTGCCATATAGTGGATAGTATTTCCATATGGTGCTACTGTCCCATTCAAGGTGCTAATGTTTATCTGGTCTAAAATATGGGTGATTAAACTAATTTTTGACTCCCTATTTATTTATTTATTTTGAACTATGTCTAATTTCTAAAACTAACTCTATGTGATAAAAATATTATGTGAATAACATTGTAGTATCCTGATTTCTATGAAAAACCCCTATGAATTCCTCCACTTTTGAGGGTAGTTGTGGAACCTGTGTAAGAACTATCCTCAAAATAAGTATATCTACAAAATGTGTTAGCCAGAGCATATGTATGATAATTATGTGATATTCCAATACAATGTGAAAACATAACATCAAAATATAAAAGAATTTAAGCATAAGTATGTCATGTAAGATGCATGTTGTAATATAGCATTTCATAAGGGTGTTAAGATAGATGTAATCAATGTGTATAACATGGAATCTAAGTAGCTACCTATGGTGTTGGGGCATGATGTCCATCACAACACCCAAGTAGGAAGGGTAGATGCATGAGGTCCCTCAAGGCATTAAAACCTAGTGTGTTTACAAGCAAATACAAACATCATGATGAAGAAAAATACATGAAAACATACATATAAAACACATGAAGCACATAAAATTAGGCCAAGGTGAGTTAGGAGAGGGTAATACATCCTATTTAGGATTTAGGGGATGTGGACATGGAGGAGGTTGGGGAGGAGGAACTAGCAGAGGTGGAAATAGTGAAGGATCCAAATATAGATATGCAAGAGATTATTATAGAGAATGATGTACTAAGGATAGAGGAGGATGTATTATAGGGCAAGTTGACCACATTGTAGGAGACTTTAGAAGAGGTATAGAGGATCCATGATGGTTTATATGTCTAGTTGGATATATAATAGGGGGTTCATGATCAATAAGTATAGGATCATGATAGGTAGATGGTAGAGATGGATAGTCTAAGAGGAAGGGTTATGGTGGTGTCCAAGTGGAGAGGCATAGGAGGATTGGGGCCTAGCATAGGGGAGGGAGGGATAATGATCTTGGATAGGTACTAGGATGTAGTTACAAAGCTTTGATATTAATAGGGGATTATGATAGATCATCTACCAAAGGTACCTTGATATGTGACCTATATTTGTCATAGGCAAGATCATCCCAATAGTCCCAAGGTGGCACACATATCCTAGGTATTATGGTATGAGGGAGATGTGGTAGGGATGAAGATGGGGGTGGAGGTAGGAATAACATCTATTTGATTCACATCCATTTTATTTATTATCCCTATATTTCATATTGTATTGGCTAAAGAGCCATTTTATATATTGTACTTTGAGACATTCATGGTTATATATATATATATATATATATATATATATATATAGTCATTTTATATTTTTAGATTATGTTGATGTGGTGTGATTTGTAGATTTAGATTATGGGATGTATTTAGTTCTTGTTATGGTTATCAATTAATTATGTGATTTAGATGATGGTGTATTTTAGTTTTATTTCTTTATGTTATTATGGATGGTAATAATGGTATAAATGAAAGTTATTAATGATTTTATAGTATAACATTATGAGATGTGATTAGATTTAAATTTTTTAATGATAAAGAATAAAGGAGGTATTTATGACTCCTTATTATCTTGGATCTTAACTAGAGATAAACTACTTGTTTCATCTACATGTGCATCCTTTTTTTATTGTTAATAATGACTTTTAACAACCCTATGTCAATTAAGCTCATGATGTAATAGATGATAATTAATATGGATTTGATTTTTACACTATGCAGGACAAAACTAACCTTAAAACCTTCATATGTCTTGTCTCATGTTTTTATATCTATAATACTAACCTTAAAACCTTCATATGTAGATTAATCAATGCGAGAAGTCTGTGATTTTGTGAAAATTAATCAATTCAGGATGTTTTCTTGGGATATTTTTAGATTTTTATTCAATTATTTTGCCTTTTAGAGGCATGTTTTAAAAAAGTGATCAATGTAAGAAGTTTTCCATTGTAATTACTACTTTAGATAGCCATCTTTCAAGGGATTGGTCTATAATTTAGGATATATGCTTACATACCTATCCTTCAAGGGTTTAGTCTATAATTTTTTATTCTTTTTTAATGGATAGCTATCCTTCAAGGGATCAGTCTATAATTTATCCCTTTTACTCTAATAGATATTTTTAACCCAGATTATTGATTTTGATTTAAGGTAACCAAAGCTAGCTTCAGTCTTGTTTACACAAGATGATATTTCTATCCTAAGATAAACATTTTTAGATGAGATATTTTAGGAAATAATGATCTGGGGCACCTTCCCATGACAAGAAGATCTTATCCATTTAAAACATGCTATGAACAGATCTAGGGTGTTCATATTTAGGTGAGGATAAGCATGCTACTAGATATCCACATTATTGTTTATCATTATTGGGTGATGGGAGATGTGAATTTAGGTTATTATGAGACCAAAGGAAGAGAACCTATGATGATTATAGTTTGTTTTATGTTTATTAACAATATAAAGGACATATATGCAAAACATTAAGAGGATAAAATTTTATATTTCCTTCAAGATAGGCCAAATGATATACCCCAGATCCATATTTATGAGTGATAATATATGGTCTAAGCCAATTCAAACTATATTTTCCTTATTTTATTTTTCCATATTTGTTACATGTTGATTTTGTTTAAGGAAAATGTCACCAATATTAAATTATCATTCTTTTAAATGTTGATTATATGCACATTTTATTCTTTCTTTATATATATGGAGATGGTCAAGATCTATGGATTAACACTCATCTAAAACTTCAAGTTGTGCTAAATTCTCTTGATAGTAATCCTCTTCATAAATAATGTATCCAAGAGAAATTTGTAGACAAGGAATATATGCTTTCAAAGGGAGTACAACTTATGTGACATATACCAAAGAGAATGTGTTAGCACATGTAGAGGTTAGAAATCTAGTATGATAAGTCCATAAGGTGAATGGAATATGAAGATGTTAGTTGTTTCCAATTTCATTGAATACCTTAGTTAGCATTTTAATTATGGTTTTATTAGATGCCTTGACCTATCCATTAGCTTGTAGATAATAAGGTGAAGAAAAACTTAGCCTAATGTCAAAAGAGTCACATAGTCTTTGGATTTTATTATTTTTTGAAAGATTTCCCATTATCTATAATTATATTTTGAGGGACACTAAAACAATAGATAATATGATGATTTATAAAATCAACAATATTGTCCACTTTGGTCAAAATAAGGGGAATAACCTCCACCTATTTGGCAAAGTATTCGGTAGGGATAATGATAAAACTATGTCACTAGGAAGATTTGGGATTAATTTCTCCTATAAAATCTATCCCCACTAAGAAAAATTATCTGGCCACTTGTAAGGCATGACTAGGGACTATGATAGATTATCATGTTGTTGAAATTTCATGCATTTATTGACATAGTCATAACAATTTTGATTTAGAATAAGCCAATAATATCCTATTTGAATAATTTTATTGGTGGCATCTAAACCATTAAATTGTCACCCACACAACCCATCATGTGTTTCTTGGATTATGAGGGTATCCTCAAAGTTCTTAAGACATAAAAGGAGTAGACCATCAAATCCTTGCTTATATAGAACACACCCTATTATAACATAGCATGTGGTCTGTTGTTGAAAAGCACACTTAGAATTTTAGATATATTGGAAAGGATAATACCATTAGACAAATAATTGAATATTTGTGTATACCATAGATCTAGGTGATTCCATTCAACATTGTGGACAAATGGTAAATTAGTTATGGTTGATTAAGGAGTGGCTTAGATGGTATAGTGATCAAAGGTAGTTAATAGTTGATCTTCTAATATTTTGTATTGTTGGAGGATGTCATTATTACATTGATACATGTCATTGATTTGATTGACAACCAAATAAGAATATCCATATATACAAAGTGACTTAATTCTTAAGGTTAAATTAGTTTGAATACCTATGATCAAGGCTTCATACTCTACCATTTTATTAGTGTAGTTGAAATCTAGATTGAAGGATAAAGGCATATGAGCACATTTGCAATGTATTATAACAATTTTAACACCCCATCTACAATAACATTTATATCCATCAAAGAATAAATTACTTTGATAGTTAGGATCCACCTAGGATGTATAAGCGATAGATTTATTATGGAATTCTAAATTAGATGGTTGACCACCTACAAGAGGTACCTTAGGTAAATGATGAATGATGATCTAGACTTTAACTAAATTTTGATGGATAAACTCTAGATCAAATATTGATAAGAGTATGAGCCACTTGGTCATATGATGATTTTGGTAAGGTTTTGAATGCATAAACTTAAGGGGATCAATGTTTTTAATTACATATGTCTTGTGATTAAGTAAATAGTGGCAAAACATAGAATCCATAAAAACATAAGCCAAGTATAGTTTTTTATATGTGTATAGCATCTATCATATTCAATGAGAGTACAAATCATTTAATACACTTCTTATTCTTTGTGTTGCTCATCATGATGGGAAAGCATATCCCCTAGAGCATGATCTATGGATGAAATATACAACAAGAAAGGCCACCCTTATTCAAGAGGAATAAAAGCTAGTAGGGAGAGGAGATAGTTGTTGAGAGATTAAAATTATTCTTGAAAATTAGAGTCTTATATGAGCTATATATCCATCTTTAAGAGGTGGTGGAACAATTGACATTGATCAGATAGCTGGGAGATAAAACATCAAATGGACTATAGTTTTCATTACAAGAAATAGAGTTGTTTATGGTTGGATGAGGGTGGTATATCTATTATATCCCTAATATTAGTGGGATAAACTTATATACCATGGATGGGAATAATAAAACCTAGAATCTTACTGATCAAGACTTCATAAACACACTATTTAGAGTGTAGATGAACACGAAATTAGATTAGGAGGTTAAATACTACTTTAAGAATAGAAATATGGTATTTTCAAATATTTGACTTAATAAAATGTTTATCTACATAATATTTTAAAATTTTATGTATTATATCATGAAATATATAGTTCATAGCTCTTTTAGAGGTGGCTCTCATGTTCTTAAAGGCCAAAAGGCATAACTTTGTAGCAAAAAGTCCCACAGGGGGTAATAATGGAAGTCCTACGTTGGTCCTATTATTATTTGAACTTGCACCCAATAAGGATATGATAAGTATATCCTTGTTAAAGTGGCATAATGGAACTACCTCAAGGCTGTGGGTCATCAAATGTGAGGTGGATCTCTAGATTAGGGGCTAGTTCCCCTTGATGTATCACTATAGCTCAATCCTACTACTAACACTTGGGGGGATGAAAAGGGATAAGAATATATGAAATTAAATATAATATATGGGAGGTGATACACCAAATATATTCTCTACTCACACCTTTTGACATGCACTTAGAACCAAGAAGAAGTTTGTACATACACTTCATCTAATGACAATCTTCTCTCTCACAACAATGTTTCAAGCATGAGTTCTTGAACATAGCTTAGGCTAGGAGGACTTATAAAAAAGGAATTATAAGAAAAAATATTGAATATACTATTTACTACACATTAAATCCCATTAGACACTTCTTTCTGACATGCAAAAGAGAGATCACAAAACACATAAGGTACTAGGAAGAGTGACATGTGAAGGTAAACAAAACTACACTTGAACAAGACCAAAAACCATTGTGTACACTTAGTGAAATATTTAATTAGGTAAAAACAACTCTATTTATTAGTTCAAGGAGAAAATTTGGTAGGGATTCTCCATAGCAAGGTGGAGAGATATATATAATAGCCTAAAAGGCTAGAATTTATAGAAATTTTGAGAGAGAGAGAAAGAGGAGCTCAAGAGTCATATAGAAAATTATAAATAAATGATAAGGAGTTAAAACAATCATATAATCATGTGTGAGATATATTTTAAATGTAATTAAGGACAAATGTCCCTCAAACTTGTTCAACATCTCCACATGTCACGTAAATTACCTTGTGCATGCATAAGAAACTACCTTCATCATTTGCCTTCATAAAAGTACCTCATATATACACAAGGTTAAGTATAATGATGTATATGATTAGGAAGGGTTACAAAAAATTCCTCACATTAATTTTATTAGTCTCTAATCATTCTTATTCTTCTATCCATTCACAATCATCCATGATAGTCCCAAAATGACCTCTTTCCATATACCTCTCACACTTGACACCCAAAACCCTTATAATTATGAAATATAATACATGAAAAATGAGGGATGACACTTGTAAAGAGTGTCCATAACATCATTTTTATCAATAAATCCTTAAAAGGCTTCCTAATTAGAGCTTCACTATTTTCCACTAAGTGTTCACTATCTGTCCACTAGATTGGCTAAAATGAGAGAGGGAACAGACACACTTAGGATTTTAGATAAATAATAAAATTACAATTGAGACTTATAAAAAGTCTCAACATACCTCCCAAAAGTGATTTCACCTTTTGAAACTCCTTCATGCCTATAAAACATAGAAAAATGTCAAAGAAAGCCCTATTTTAACCCCATCTATATAGGTATGTACAACAAATTCACATGTGACATATCCTTGGGGAGTTATTTTCATATTAATTTTTTTTTCATTTCCTTTCAACCCCTTATATATACTCCATTTTCCTCATCTTCTCCATTGGGTCCTTAAAGAGGGTTTGAAAGGGTTTCTCATCACTTCTAGTCTTAATGTTTGTTCATAGCTATGACACATTAGAAATATAAAAAAAATACAATGAAGGATTATTTATGACTCTCTCCATCCTAATTTAATATATAGAGACACCATGCAAAGTGTTATGTGAGATATGAGCATCTCAAGTTGGCTACTCGAGTCTTTTTCTTGTATTCTATGTGGGTCTAAGTGTCTTCAAGCCTAAAATGCCTTCTTGGAGAGTTCTCCTATAAAATTAAGGTATTTAAATATCTATATATTTCACATACACATGCTCCAATCATTGGAATATCTCATCAAGGTCTATAAATAAGAATGATCATCCTATAGAACTAAACCTAGATGTTATTCAAAGGGTCTACCTATAACCTTAGGTTCAAAAGACCTTTCTTGATGAATTCCCTACATCCTCTAGCTTTAACACCTCCAATATATCTCTCCCAACATGTACCAATCAATTTTTAAACTCTTCTAAACTTTGGAATGAATATGGTTTCCCTTTTGGCTCATTGGCCTCAATTTTGCCAATGGGGTTTAATTGCAACCTTTGTTGCCCAGGGCACCCTGTTTACCTTCAGACCATATAGAAAGGTTTTTTATGATGGAATGCCTTTCCTTCAGCTTCATCAATCATATTTTATGGCCTTTAAGCCTTTTTTTCCATGCTTTAATTGATTTCTTCCAAAACCACAGGGTTTGCATAAAGAAAAGTACCCTACCTCTAAGATAAAATAAAAGGGGATTAACTTATTTAATTAGAAAAATAAACTATTGGAGAGGCTTATCCAAATATAATAGATGAATTTTACCAAATTTGAGCACCTAAACCATCCATTTTTACACCCAAACACCTCAAAATCCAAGACTGAGTTTTCTAAGGTAGATTATGTGTAGGGTCTACCTTTTAATAAACTATGTTTGAAATATAAAAGGATCCTCATTGCTTGTTTCCAACTTTGAAAAATTGAAGATTCCATTATGACCATAATGGATAAGATTTTTTCCTTTTAAATCACCCTCAACATCTATATTCTCATGTCATATCCTTTGGGATTATGACTAGGTCACTGCCCGAGATAGTCATAACTGACTATGTAATAATCCTTTTAGGGTCCTACCTATAGATTATGAATATCATATCATACTCTTAGACTCAATTAAGACATTATAAGGTCATAATTTCCCTTATTCTAGTGAAATTTCACCTAATAAAGTCATGATTTCTATTATATTTCATGTTAGTTCAAGACTAAGATAACCACTTCTTCCTTTTTTTGATCCCTAATTATAGGGTAATGTGGTCTTAAGAGAACCTATTCATGGTGTTTATGATGAAATTAGAGATATTTATTTTATAATTAAAATTTTAAACTTTTTTCTATACTTGTGATCTGCTTTTTGTGGCTTTACAAACACTTGTTTCACAAGTTTAGTCCTTCCTGCCTATAGGACTAAGACACCCTCTTGTTCAAGCATTTTTATAGGTGCATTAGGCCTTGTGTTAAGTATGTTAAGGCCTTTATGAACTCCTCATGATTTTATTAATGTCAAAAATCACTCGCTTCTCCTATTTAACCTCTTTTATCCTTTTTGAAGCACTTTGATCACTCTTGAGTTCTCCACTACCTACAACTGGGACAATTTTCTTTTCTCTGACCTGTAGGTTACCATAAGACACTAGGCAGTCTTTATTATCCTCCTTTGATGGTTTCCATTACCAATTTATATCCTTTCCATTTACTATAATTTATATCTCAATAATTCATTACCTAAATGTCTCTTTTGCAAGACATGGAAACTATGTCTTGGTTGTAAGTGCATCTCAGAGTTGTTGTAGGGAACTATTATTTATTTCCCTAAAACCTATACTAAATGTAAAGGAGTTTTTAGGATATATGAAAAATAATAATAATTAATAACCATGTAAAACCTATGTAAGGACCCTAAAAAACATATGGAATAATCAAATCCATCAGAACAAAGCAAATTATTCATAAACTAGTTCAAATAGTGACCCCTATTGGATGAGAATGCATAAAAATTTACATGAGGTCTAAGTGATGATTCATAAAGGAGAGGCCATGAAATCCAAAATTCTTGACATGAAAATGAAGTAAACTCAAATAAATTTCCACCCCCAAAGGCATTCCTCCCAATTCTAATTATACGACCCTTATTATGCATCACAAAATGACCTTCCTTAGTTTGCAAGGACAAGAAGGAAGAAAAAAACGTTGTATCTGAAATTTTTGATGAAACCTATATACACCATGTGTTAAAAGAGTCTAGGGAGGTGAAGAGTCACATAACTCATGTTTTCACTCGAAGATGAGCTCACCATGTCTATACAAGTGATAAAAAAGGGCCTACAATCAAATGAAAAACTACCTCTTTTTGCACATAATTACATATTGAACTGACCTCTTACTAATATTCATAAATCTTGATCTCCCCCATGTTTAAAACTAAATTTTTGAAAAATATACTTCCTTGAAAGTCTGTACAAGTCATTAAATGGGCTAAAAATATGACCAAAAGGCCCTTTTTGCACATAAGACATGGTAAAGGACCAAATTATGACTTGAAAACACATTAAAACATGTCAAAGTACATATTAGGACATATTTAACACATTTTTAACCTTTTAAAAAGTTTTACCATGTTTGACCAAGGTTGACTTTGGTTAAATGTGCAAGTACAAGGAAGATGGGCTTCAACAAAGACTAAGACAAGGCTAGGTAAGATTATAGACTAACATGACACACCTATGGGACATATGGAAACCTATAAAAAGTTTATAAATGTAGGGGTTGACCCAATTTGACTAAAATTAAAATTTAGTCAACACTTTTGGCAATTCCTAGGGGTAACATGCTTGCCTATGTTAAGGACTAGTAGCCTTATCTTATCCATTTAGAAAAGGGAGTCAAAATGCACTTGGAAATAGTAGGACTAGACCTTGAATTCAATAAAAAGAAAACTGACTTACCTTAAAACACATAAAGTAAATAAAAGCACACAAAAATACCAAGCAAACACATAAATCAAAGACAACACTTGTGCTACTAAGCACTTACAAAACACAAGACATAATTGAAAGGAAACTAATCATGTGCATTCAACTTAAATATACATCTATTCCTAGATTAAAATGGAAGTACCTTGAATATCCTTCCTCACTAGATGAATGAGGATTCCAAACATGCTTCTTTTTGGATGTGGTGTTAGATGACTCATGTTTCCTTTTTGCTCCTTGTCTTGGCATGTCATTTTATGGAGTCATCTCCCACAAGTCTCCAAGGTAGATGAAGTATTCTTGACCTTTGAAACATGCCTCATACTACTATCCTTTTATCTCACTATGGTAAATTTTCATGTCTATAAAGGGGACAACCTCTTGCAAGTCTATATCTTTTTGAAAGACTTCATTATTCTTCTCATTTGTTACAACCTCTTAAAAGTATTCAAGAAGTGTTGTGTCATAGCTTTGTAGTAGTGTTTCTTTCTCAAAATCTTCATTTATGTTGGTGGGAGTAACTTCATAGGTGGTTCTAGGATTGACTTTTGAACTATCCTCAAAAGGCCCAAGATCATCATATATTCCTCCATCATGAGCTATACTCTCATTATGATGATGCTTCTCAACATATGCTTGCTTTTCAACATCTTGGGCTTGTCTCATTAGGAGTTTTGTCTTCTCACATTCTTCATACTCTTTGAACATTTGCATATATATGTTCTACATGTTTTCTTTTTTAAAACAACATCTTGCTTATAGTCAACTCCAAAGGACTTGTAAACTCCTTGGGGATTTCAAATTCATTGAAAATGTCCTCAAATTTCTACCACAAGTCATCACCCTTCTCTTGATTAGAATTATGAAGTAGAATAACAAGAGAAACCTCTTCCTCTTCTTCTTTATAACCCAAAATAACTCCTTCTAAGGCATATTATTCTACATAAATAACATCATATTCACAAGGAGTTATCTCCTTTTAATCATTAATCCAATCTAAAATCTCTATCTCTTCCTCCCTCTTAGTGATGTCAATGTTAGGCATCTCAAAAATAGGAAGTTTAGCCAAAGAATATTCTTAAGGAACAAATCCTCAATATTAGAAGGGAAACATGGACCAATTCGAGGAGGTGTAAATATGGGTTTAATGGCTTCTTGAGGAGGGTTGGGTGGGAATTGAGTAGTTTCAATTTTCTCTCCACTTCTAACTTCTCCACTTAAACATCTCTTGTTTTTCTCTTCACAAGCTGCCACTACTTCTTTCCATCTTGGGAAGCTATGCCTAGAGTATTCTTCATGATGTTGAGGTACAAATGAAGAGGTGAATGATAGGTCTAGGAAATTTAGGGCTTCCATAGGCTTGTCATCTTGATTCCAACTTAGAAAAGTAGACTTATAGAGTTCATTTTCTACTGCCATGATAGATTGTCTTAAAATCTGATTGGCCAATTCAATTTCCTTTTCAAGATGAGTCTGAAAACTCAATCTTCCTTTCTCAAAATATTCTCCAAATAAGTAAATGTGCTCAATATTGATATCCTCCTTCCTTTGGCTGCTCTCTTGTATGGATTTCCAAGAAAGGAAACTTTTTGGAATGCATGAAGGACTTGGGCTATTTTGAAACATGGTTGGATTAGTATCTTAGAAAGGAATTGTTGACATAATTGAAGGTTGATGTGGGATATATTGGGTATGCCAAGATTGAGTTGGTTCATGAGATCTCAACCTCTCTTATAGATGTAAAATTAGGCCAAAAAAATTGAGCATCTCATTAGAAAGACCTTACCAGTTATCTCTCTTTATAGACATCGATTCTTCCTTGAATTGCTCAAAAGCATTTCTCACACTTTTGATACAATCACTAGGGATAACTTAACCACAAATAATTCTAGTATCAAGGTATAACATGTAGTCTTTGTAGCTAATGAGAGTCTTTTTGAAACTTTTAATTGAATGACTTGGAGGGGAACTAGGTGGGCTAGGTGAAGCACAAGCTTGATAGGGATCATGACAAGATTGGCCAAGGACTTATTCATATTGAGGATGAATAGGCAAAGAGGAATATGTCTCCTTAACTTATGTTAAGATAAACTCAACATCATAATTATCCATGAATCACTCATGAGAATACCATATAATAAGAAAACAACTTCAATTATTGTACTTGGATTGATTAACCAGTAGGTTTATGCTTGGAGTTACCATTGGTGCTTAGTGAAATTTTCACCAAAGGCTATTATCTTGAGGAGAACACCAAAAATCCTCAAGCTCTAGGAATAAGAGTCCCACTGGGTGTGCTAAAAAGTATTATCCCTTGAAATTTCACCCAATGAGGAGATTACAAATCTCTCCTCATTCAAATGGTAAAATGGAACCACCTCAGGGCTATGGGTCACCAAATGTGAGGTGGATATCTATATTAGGGGCTAGTTCCCCTTGATGTATCACTATAGCTCAATCCTAATACTAACACTTGGGGGCATGAAAAGGGATAATAATAGCTGGAATTATATCTAATCTATGAGAGGTGAAACACCAAATATATGCTCTACTCATACCATTTGACATGAACTTAGAACCAAGAAGAAGTCTTCACATACACTTCATCCAGTGATAATCTTCTCTCTCACATCAATGTTTCAATCATGGGGTATTGAACATAGAATAGGCTAGGAGGACTTAGATAATAGTCATTATAATACATAATATTGAATAAAATATTCACTACACATGCAATCCCATTAGACACTTCTTGATGACCTGTAAACGAGAGATAATAAAACACGTAAGGTATTAGGAAGAGTAACATGTGAAGCTAAACAAAAATAAACTTTCACAATACCAATAACCATTATGTATACCTAGTGAAATCTTGAATGAGGTAAAAAAAACTATCTTTATTATCTAATGGAAAAACTTTGGTAGTGATTCACCATACAAAGGTGGAGAGATCCATATAATATCCCAAAAGGCTAGAATTTATAGATATTTTGAGAGGAGAGAGGGAAAGAGGAGCTTAAGAGTCATATAGAAACTTTTTAAGCAATTAGAAGGAGTTAAAATAGTAATATAATAATGTGTGAGATAGGTTCTAAAGTGAATCAAGGACAAATGTCCCTCAAACTTGTTCAACTTCTCCACATGTGGTGTATATTCCGTTATGCTTACATAAAAAACTACCTTCATCATTTGCCTTTAAAAACTACCTCATCTCTACATAGGGTTAGGTTTGATGATGTATCTAAGTGAGAGGGGTTACAAAAAATACTTGACATATATTTTATTAGTCTCTAATCATTCCTATTCTTTTGGTCATGCACAATCATCCATGAGAGTCGCAAAAGGACCTCTTTCCATGCACCTTTCACACTTGGCACCAAAAAACCCTTCTAATTATATAATATGATCCATGTATAAGGAGGGATGACACTTTTCAAGAGTTTCCATTAAATTATTTTCATCAATCAAGCCTTGAAAGGCTTCCCAATTGAAGCTCCACCATTTTCCACTAAGTGTTCACTTTCTATCCACTAGACTGGCTAAAATGAGAGAGGTATAAGACACACTTGGGAGTTTAGTTAACTCATAAAATTGACATAGAGACTTATAACAAGTCTCAATATTCCTCCCAAAAGGGATTACAACATTTTAAATTCCTTCATGCCTATAAAACATAGAAAAATGTCAAATAAATCCCTATTCTAACCCCATCTATATATGTCTATATAAAAAATTCATGTGCCAGGTCCCTAGAGATTCCTTTTCATCTTCTAATTGGTTTCATGTCCTTTCCATCCCTTTTGTATACTGCATTTGCCTCATCTTCTCCATCAGGTCCTTAAGGAGGGTTTAGAAGGGTTTCTAATCACTTATAGTCTTAATGTTTATTCATAGCCATGGCACATTAGAAATTTATAAAAATTCCACTAAAGGCTTTTTTAGGACCCTCTCCATCATCCTTGAACAATTGGAGACACCATAAAAAGTTTGATGTGAGATATGAGCATCTCAAGTTGGCTACTTAGGTCCTTTTCCTACATTCTATGTGGATCTGAGTGTTTTCAATCCCAAAATAGCTTCTTGGAGATTTTTATTGAAAAATTAAGGTCTATAAATATTTTTATATGTCCCATACACATGATCCAATCATTATAATAGCTCATCAAGATCTATAAATAAGAATGGTCATCCTTTGGAACTAGGCCTAAACCTTGTTCAAAGGATGTTCCTACAACCTTAGGTTAAAAATAACTTCCTTGATGAATTACCTACATAAAATGGCTTGGAAACATCCAATATACCTCTCTCAACATGAAACAATTAATTGGGAAACTTTGCTAAACCTAGGAATGAATATGGTTTCCCTTTTAGCTCCTTGGCCTCAATTCTACCTATGGTGTTTGATTGCAACATTTTTTGCCTAGGGTACCTTGTTTTATTTTAGACCTTATAAAAAGGTATTTTAGGTTGTAATTGATTTCCTTCAGCTTCATCAATCATCTTTTAGGGTCTTTATGCCTTTTGGTCCATCCTTTTATCCATTTCTTCCAAAACCTATAGGGTTTGTATAAAGAAAAGTAGCCTATCTCTTAGACAAAAAGATAGGGGTTAAATTATTTTATCAACAAAATAAACTATTTGAGAGGATTATTTAAATATAAAGGATTATTTTTACCAATTTTTATCACCTAAACCATCCATTTGGCCCTCTAAAAACCTCAAAATCCAAGATTGAGTTTTTGAAGGTAGACTATGTGTAGGGTTTACCTTTCAATGGACTATGTTTACAATATAAAATTATCCTTATTTATTATTTAAAATTATGAGAAACTAATTAGGTCCTCATGAACATAATGGATAATTTTTTTCCTTTTAAACCACCCTTATCATCCATATTCTCATCTCATATCCTTTGGTTTTATGACTAGGTCACTGCCTGAGACAGTCATAACTGACTACGTATTAGTCCTTTTAGGGTCCTACTTATAGCTTATGAAGATAATATAATAATATTATAATACATTGAGACCTTATAAGGTCATCAAATCCCTTATTATAGTGACATTTAACCTAATTAATTAATGGTTTTTGTTAAATTTCATGTTAGTTCAAGACTGATATAACTACTTCCATTTTTTGATCCCTACCTGTAGGGTAATGTGGCCTTAAGAGACCCTATTGATGTGTTTGTTATGGAATTATATATATTTATTTCATCATTAAAACTTTAAACTCTTTTCTATACTTGTGATCTCCTTCTTGTGGCTTTGAAAACACTTGTCTCACAAGTTTAGTCCTTCTTGCCTATAAGACTGAGACACCCTCTTGTTCAAGCCTTGTTGTAGGTGAATTAGGCCTTGTGTTGGATATGTTAAGGCCTTTATGAACTACTCATGATTTTATTAATTTAAAAAATAACTCCCTTCTCCTATCTAACCTCTTTTACCCTTTTTCAAGAACTTTGATCTCTCTTGAGTTCTCCACTACATGTAACTGGGACAGTGTTCTTTTCTTCAACCTGTAGGTTACCATAAGACACTAGGTAATCTATATTAGCCTCCTCTAATTATTTCCATGCCCAATTTATATCCTTTCCATCTAATATAATTTATATTTAAATAATTCATTACCTAAACTTGTCCTTTGCAAGACATGGGAACTATGGCTTGGCTGTAAGTGCATCTCATAGTTGTTGTATAGACTAAGGATGATTATTAATCTTTGTCATCTCTCCTAACAGCTCCTAATAATGGTTTTACTTTGATAAATTAATTATTTGATCATTTATCAATATTTACATATTCAAACAATCCTAATTAAAATTTATACTTACTAACACCTCATTTTTGGTCTTGAACCTAAAGATAACACTGAAATAATTTAGTGCATTTATGGGCATATTTGAGGTTATCAAATACTATCCTCTCTTAGCCATCTACTCACCAAACTTTACAGGGACTTTATCTATATCGAGGGTCAAATTATATGTCGATTTATGAGTTCTAAAATTAATTATCATCAAGAAATAATATATCCAAAAACCTACGAAACCTTTATTTTAGCTTTTTTGAGGACTAAGTCCCAAACTCTGAATTGTCATCCTTAAAGATGGTCCTCATCCTTCACTTGATAGTCTACTCCTAATAACAAGTTTTCCATAAAATTACACCATGTTAAAATAAGACGATGTTCTTCAAAAGTTCCAAATTCTCCACTATGATCTCTACACCTTGTGCTTAGACTATTTGTAGGTATGCATATAATTATGAAGGCTAAGAATGAGGAGAACATGGAGTTTTAGCATTATTTTAAAATTATATGACCAAAAAACTTATCCTAATAATTCCAAATTCATCTTTATTCCTTCAAACACCTGAAATAATGTCTTGTGCCTCCATCCGACATGGGAAATCTCTCTCATGGCACTTGAGATAACTATGGATGTAAAAGAATAGTTTACAAGCAAGGACAAGCCTGGAAGAGGCTTATTAATATCATGAGACTCCAAAACCAAGAAGAACCATGTAAAACTTATGGAGGGACATAAAACATATGGAACAATCAAATCCATTAGACCAAAGCAAACTATTCATAAACTAGTTCAAATAGTGACCCCTCTTGGATGTAAATGCATAAAAAGTTGCTTGAGGTCTAAGTGATGGTTCATAAAGGAGAGGCCATGGAATCCAAACTTATTTCCATGAAAATTAATTATACTTAGATTAATTTCCACCCCCAAAGGCATTCCTCCCAATTCTAATTGTATGACCCATACTAAGCATCACAAAATGACCTTTCTTAGCTTGGAAGGATAAGAAGGAAGAAATAAGAGTTTTAGGTAAATTTTTTGATGAAACTTCTACACAAAAAGCATGAAAAGAGTATATGAACGTTAAGAGACACATAACTCACATTTATACTTAAATATGAGCTCACCAAGTCTGTACAAGTGCTAAAAGGGGCTTAAAATCAAGGAAAACCACCTCTTTCTACACATAACTACCTCTTGGACTAACCTCCAATTGATCCTGATAGATCCTAACCTCCACATTTAAAACCAACTTTTTGAGAAATATTCTTCCTTAAAAGTCTATAAAAGTCATTAAATGGGATAAAAATATGACCAAAAGGCCCTTTTTATACATAAGACATGGTAAAGGACTAACTTATGACTTGAAAACACCTTAAAACATGTCAAACACCATATTAAGACATATTGAACACATATTGAACCTTTGACCATGTTTTTCTAAGGTTGAATTTGGTTGAATATGCAATTACAAAGAAGATGGGATTCAACAAGGACTTAGAAAAGGAGAGGTAAGATGATAGACTAACATGACACATGCATGGGACATATGGAAACCTCTAAAAAGTTTAGAAATGTAGGGGTTGACCCAATTTGACTAAAAGTAAAAAAATTTCAATAGGTCATATGGAGCGATAAGGATTTTTTTATATCCATAAAATCTATCCATAAGTGAAAATTTTTATGGCATGATATCAGGTCCACTAGTTGATTGATGTTAGGAAGAAGAAAGTCATCTATAGGATAGGCGAGGTTTAGGTCTCAAAAATTGGTACAAAGATAGAGACCCTTTATGGGTTTTATGATAGGAATAATATTAGACACCCATTCAAGGAAATTAATTATATGAATGAAATTAATGGACAAGAGGCACTATAGTTAATCTTTGAATAATAGTGCAACATGAGGATGCATATTCAATATCTTTTGATTCACTAGTTTAGCTTCCTAGATAGTGATAATATTTTCAACAACCATAGCAAGGTCAATGCATGATATGTCATTATTTGACCAATAAAAAGCCTCACTTGGTTTATAAATAATGTGGTGAAGTATTGATGCTTATGATGGTCTATATATTTTATAACCTTAACTATACATGGGGTGTCCTGAGACCCTATGTTAATGTCTATGGTGGCTTGTTTTGGGAAATTAGACATTTCAGCTAGTAGATAATTACATAAACATCAGTTTTATAAACCTATGTATTTTAGGATATACTTATCATATGAACAATGAATAATGGGGATGGTAGGAGAGTCTTCTTTTACCATACTAGGTTATGTAATTATTGAGGTATGTTTATGTTGTTATGTTAATGAATTAATGTTATCAATGATATCAAAGGTAATTGAGTGTTATTAATGCCCCATAAGTGATCTTGTGAATATACATGAAGAGAGTGTTGATTGTGTTGAAGTGATTGTTTTGATAAGATCATTGATGTGAAACCTAGTCTTGTAGTGTTGAAGGCATGAATAGTGAACCATGTTGGAGTAAGTGAGCTGAGGCTTATGAGTAGACATGTGATAGTAGTTGAGCATGACATGAGGTTATTTGGCATGAGAATGTATTTTAGAGTACATATAAAATGGCATGAAGGTTTCAAAGTGGTATGGTTCCTAATAGGTCTGATTGATGAATTAGCTCTTGAGCATGGATATGGCTTGTAGAGGTATGATGATATGGATGTGTATGAGCTTGAAGTTGTGCAATGCAGTGTTAATCTTCTCATAGGCCTTGTCTTAAGACCCTAGGTGGCATGATGATGCATCATGATCAGGTTTGGAGGCTTGTGAGCTCATGTGAGCATGGTTTTAGGTATGAAATGTTTTATCAAATTTTTTGACCAAGTTTTTAGGTTGTGTATTGATAGAAAAAGTGTGAAAAGTGAATTTAAGGTATCTTGAGTACTAGAATGAGTTGTAGACCTACGAAGGAATTTTTGATGCTTATTGAAATGTATGAATATTTCATGGGAATATTATATATTTTGGATAGATGTAAAATGGTCTTATAAATGTTTTCTAAGCATTAGGAGTTGGTTTCAAGGGCAAAGTTTTATGAACAAATGTTCAGAATGGAAATTGGTCTAAAATCCTACTAAAATCCTCATAGTGACATGATAGGAAATATATTATTGGAAATGGATAATAATGGATTTTATGACCTCTTTTTATGATTATATCATGTATAGGACTCTCCTAGGTTTCTCTATGTGGAATTAGTCTATCAGAAGAGTGAATGGAAGCTATAGGAAATCCCTTATTTCTCAGAATTTTGATGTAATAGGTAGGGTTGACAAGGTCAAATCATGAAAGTTATTAGAGGTTGAAGATTTAAACATATATATTATTACCATGGTGTTTTTTTATTAGTTTTTAGAACTTAAATATTCTAAACTAGTCATGAAGGTTAACCTATCACTTAAAAGGCCTAGTGAGAAAGACATTGAGAAAACCACATAGAAGTGAGAATGAGATTAGGGATGAGTTTTCATTGATTAGGAATGGATCCAACTACATGTTTTTGTTTTTAAATACCTATAATACATTTAAATATTTGTTATATGTTTTAGGTATCATTAAAAATGTTGTTCACAAGATGACCTATCTAGTGAAGATGAGACAATGAAGGTGTAAGATTCAGAAATTAGTCTATATATCACATATTTTCCAGTATAAATCTATATATTTATGTTTTTATATGTTATAAAAATCTTTAAGTATCATATTCATTCATTATGACTTCTTTATTGTGTCTACATATGTGTTGGAATGCAAGATCATCATGAATGGTTCACAAGGTAGAATGACAATTCTGAGTAAGTGAGAATGACGAGCTAGAGGATATCTACACTTATATGAAGCATATAATAAATATTATTATGGTTTTTATGAATTTAATTACATATCCATGATTTTATAAATCTTTAAAGTCAATATACAATGTTATTTTATGGAAGCCAAAATGGCTTATCTGGCTATGTAAGGATTGTGAGAGAGAAGGTCAATAGATTGGTATGTAAGACCAATGGTTGACACTAGATATTTTGATCTATCTAATTGAATATATTATATATATAACATATTAAATATTCATTTTCATAAGTATTTTTTTAAGTATCCCTACAAGATTTGAAAATAACATTCATCATGACTGTGTTATTAGGCTTGTTAGATGTTCTAAGCATTCATCTAGTAGAGATGAGTTTGAGGTGATTTTACCAAAGTTGAATAATATATTTCATAATAATATGTTATTTATGTCTCAAAGGTTAATTTTAATTTATTTTTATTCATGATAATTTCCTATGAAAGTGTGAATAGTCAATTGTTTATAACTAGATTTTGGAGCATTTAGATAGTTCTTAGTGGTCATGTTGTAGAAGTGAGTTCTAGGATTTAAGCTCTGTGTTAATGAATATAATGAACATGGTGATGAAAATTAGGTAATTAATATTCTATTAATATTATTATTTTTTATTATTTCTTGGAAAATATATGTTCATACTTTAAATATTCATGATATACTTTCCAAGTGTGCACAAACCTAATTATGATTAGTGTTAATGATGAGGTTCAAATAGTGAATTGGAATAAAATGTGGTATGGACCTATATGGATGATATAAAATGTATATTTTTATATTTTTACTAAGTGTTTCATCTATTTTTTGAGTCTCAATAATTTCTAAGAGGACTAAGTGTAATGTGTTTCTTGAGAAGGCCTAATTTCATTAGGTCTCTACTAGGCCTAATGGTGGTTTTGGTCCTTACATGTGGTTATTGACTTATGTAATGTATGTTTCACTTGTGAATTTTTTTTGTTTATCTATTACAAGTGTGATCCAATTATGGAAATGGTTGTGTCTAACCAAGGTATGTGCAAGCAAGATTCTTGTATTTATACAAGACATAATAGGCTTATTTGTGTGAGAAAAGGGTATGAGAGTGAGTGTATTTATAAAATAGAACTTTGAGGAGTATAAATATGTCATTAATAACATAAAATGGGAGAATATTATCAGTCATATATATATAATAGAAATTTGTAGTACAATGAGTAAGGTTAGATGACCTAAATCTGTCAAGAATAGGACTAGTTATGCAAAGGGGCCTAATAGGTTATTTGAGATGGATAAAAGATTATGGAGAGAAAATGAAGATGATAATAATAATTTGAGTGAGAAAAATGTTTCATAAGATTATCAAAGGTTCCAATTGGTTTTGTTAGTTCTGACTCACCTAGGAGATTGGTGCCTCCTTGAAAGTTTGTGCTTGGTAAAAGACTAGCTAAATGGGTGCTTGACTAGGTAGGGGTTGGTGATCCTTGTGGAATTGGTGATTCACTAAATTTGGATCTTGTAATTATAATACTATATTATATTTTTATGGTTTATTTGGTCTTATCCACATTGAGGGTTTCCCATATATATGATGTGTTTTGTGCTTCATGCTCTTATGTATGCTTGTTTATACATTAGTTGATATATGTGTTTGAATGAATGCTTCATAAGTGATAATTGAAATTGAATGTATATTTTGAAGACACAAATTCAACCCCCAATTAGTGGATGTGTTTATAATAATTAGTATAAGATCTAGTCCTTTGGGTGAGTCCTAACAACCTAAAGGTGATCCTAAGAAGAACAAGCTTGAAGTGTGATAATGACAATGTTTATCATGGTTATAATGATGGTCTACTAAAGAATAATGGTACTAGTAGATTTTAATAAGAAGAAGAAGGATGAAAATATGATTCATTATCAACACTTAATACAAGGTGAGTTATGTGTTATTATAGGGCATAAGTTAAATTTGAAATAATGTCAAAAGTACTATTTGCCAACTCATAAGGATTATGTAGATGCCAAATCAAAGGTCAAACCTAAGTTGACAATATATAAGGACTTTGAAGACATGTTGATAGAAAGGTAAATGTATAAATTTAATTTATTAATTCTATGTTGAGGTCATAACATAGATAAAATAGGTCAAGGCATCAAGGTGTCTTGCAAAACCCTATTCTAGGCCTTATAAGAAGGTATGTGTAGATATCTTAGTGAGGTAAGTAATCTTAGGTGTTTATGAAGTTGTGATTGCAAGATATGGTTTAAAATGTATTTTTATGATGAGTTTATTAGACCAAGTCACATTCATGTTAGTGTCTAAATATCTCATGGTGATAAGGGGAGACAATCATGCTTTAAGAGTAAGTGTGTATACCAAAAAGATTTATAAAAGTCATGAAGATAATTGGTTATGAGCCTGATCTATGTCAAGGTTTGGAATTGGTTTCAATATATTGTTGTATGTTCACTTTGTAAATTTTTGTATTTTAAAATTTTAAGATGCATCTAAGTGTATAAAAACCTAAAAAGATGATTTTACCTTATGGCCATGTGGACAAGGGTATTTGAAGCATATGACATGACTGAAATGTAATGAGGGTTTCAATATTCCATGGTAAATTAAGACCTATAAGATATCCATATATAAGAATGGAATAAAGTGTTTTTATTAGTCTTAGTATATAGAGAGAGAATTTGAATATAACTAAGAAGTCTAGATGTTTGCATGATCTAAGTAATGATTGAGATTTTCTTAGAAGACTACATGATGAGATAGTGGGAAGATAAGTTGAATAAGTTAATATGTTTGAAGGTGTTACTAAGGTCATTATAGGTATTCCAAAGTGGTCTAAATGATTAGATAGTATGGTATAAGGAAGGTGCTATTTGGTTTAGGTCCGTACTTAGACCTAGTATTAGACCCTACTAGATCTATTAAAGCATGATGGGCAATTATAAAAGCATGAAAGATAGTGTGGTGGTTAATTGAGAAAAACTAAGAGATTTTTTTTGAATATATGAATTTAATTAAGGTAGTGAGTTACTCATATAGATTATAGTATGTTCATCATAAATGCAAATAGTAGAGGTGATGCATGGAGTTAGGGGGAGTTAACTCAGGTCTCTTAATTAATTATGAGATATGGACATGAATATTGTGAGATAAGAGTCAAGGAGAAGTCATTTATTGAATGTATAGTCATTTTATAAGGTTTTATGGTCTTAAGAGACTATCTAAAGACTTATTAGTCATATCAGTCATCAAAGGTCATGTTGTATCTCTTACATGTAGTCAAGTGTTTAAAGAGGTCATATGGAGTAGTTTAGTTTGAGGTATATTAAATTTAATTGAGATATTTTAAAGTTTCAAGAAGGTTATTTTGTTTAGTATGGTTTGTGAGATAAAATGAGAACAAGCATTGAGAAGTACATATGGACAAAGGGGAAGCATGTTGGCTCTAAGAGTGGTCAGGGCCAAGGAATACTCGATAATGTGTGAATGACCTTGTAAGAATGTGTATGACTCTTTGCCATTAATGTAAAAGGGGGAGAAATACCATATTAGGAGAAATATAAATTTAAGAGAGATCTAACTTAGAGAGATGAGAATGATCTATTTCATTAGAGTGTTTTCCATTAATGACAAAGGGGGAGATTGTTGAGATATGTTCCTATTGTTGTATTAAGACATTAATGTTTTCATTGATGTCAAAGGTAATTGAGTGACATTAATGTCCCATAAGTGATCTTGTGAATATACATGAAAGAGAGGGTTGATTATGTTTAAGTGATTGTTATGATAATATCATTGATTGACCAAGTTTATAAGAAGCATGGCTTTGTGGACAAGGTATTTTGTGAAACTTAGTATTGTCTTGGTGAAGGAATGAATAGTGAATCTTGGTGGAGTAAGTGAGATGAGCATTATGAGAAGATGTGTGGTAGTGGTTGAGCATGACATGAGATTATTCAACATGAGAATGTGTTTTATGTTATAGGTATAATCATTAAGAGGGGGTGAATCAAAGATCCTAGAAAATCTAACTTCAATTTTAGTCCTTTCAAGTTATTAATCAATTATCATAAGCATTCATGAATAATACACAACATTCATAACAATGATCAAGAGAGACAATGCAAGATTAATTACATAACACATGACATATGTGGGAAACCTTATTCATGGATCAAACCCATTGGAACCTATAATTTGAATATTTTCCTCTAATAACAAGATCCAATTTACACTAGTTGTAACTAATCAAGGAATTACAATCCCTTATTTTAGTGAGACTACAATCCCATAAGGAGCTACCACACCTATCTACCTAATATTCCATAACAAGTATACCTTTATAAATTTTTACCTTGAAAGGAGGATACAACCACCATAGATTTTGATCTAAGATAACCACATCTATGAACACATCCACCTTTGAATTGATGTCTTTAACACTTGATGATGGAACTCTTATTATCACTCGTCACCTTCACTCAAACTCAATCATCAAGATCATTATTATACCAATTTAATTATGACCTACAAGTCATAAAAATAGTCTTCAATATATTCTTATCTTAAACTCATCCACATGGCACTCTACCCCTCATTTTATCCATAATTCACACATATAAGCCTCTCTCAAATCTCTCCCAAGTCTCTTATTCAAGTCTAGAAACCATCATCTTTGGTTTCACTATTTATAGAGCATACTTGATAATCAACACCTTAGTCAACCATTAGTCATGACTTAGTCCTTAAGACATATATCATATAAAGACATATCTCAATAAAATCTTCATAGGTCAGCCATATCATCTCTAGGTCACCCTTAAGCAACTACACCTTTTAAAAAGGCCCTTGTAGCTCTTATAGGTCTCATGGAGACCTATTCACCCTTTAAGACATCATCAAGCAAAAGAATAACACATGAACACTTTTAAATACATGTCTTCACTCCTTATTTCCCCTTTGATATCCTTAAATGATCACAGTCATCATTGCACTCTTTTGTGTAAGCTCAATCAACATTTTGTGCACATAGTCACCATGAATGAGCACATAGTCACCATTTGAAGCTTTGTTCATAACATATATGAATATTCAAACCTTAATAATGCACAAAAATGGTCCTCATGGAGTATACAACACTCCTCAATATCTAATTCATTAAGAGATATCAAAATAACATCAAAACAAGCTTGAATATCCTTCTTGGGTCACATTTATAATAAATATGAAAACATAGTCAACTTTGAACCTTCATAACTATGTCTGTACATACTTTCAAATCTTTAAATCTATATTTCTAGAAGAATCTTAGAGTCCTCTAAAATTTTGAATTTTACACCATGAGAATATTATGCTTGGATTAATAGATATAGGCAAAATATAGAGCATTGGGTTTTCACTTGAAAAATAAAATATTTAAATGTCAACGGTCACAATTAAAATTCAAACACTATTCTCACATGTCATGTCCTCTCAGGTTTAGATCAATCTCACATCATCAATCTTCTTCAAAATTTAACACATAGGTAGTAATTCTCAGATGTTAAACCTTAGTCACTTTTACCTCATCTTTTACACCCTTTAAATGTTGGATCAATACGGAACATCAATCTTTGTAGATAAAAAAGGTATTTGACTAGCAATACCCACCATTATATCAATATATACAAACTCATGCTCACTGTTAATCTCTATCCTTTACCTTTGCCTAGTTGTTAAACATCATAAACTTCTTGACATCTCACTGCTTCCTAATATCTTGGAGCAAATGCATTATATTGATCTCCTTGAGACTTGCTTGATCTTTACCTCTTGTAAAATTGACTAAGTATAAGAACCATTTCAATCTACCTAGAATCCCAAATTTGGACCTCGATAACTTTTTCTGTATTTTGATGCATAATCTTATATTTGTAACTTATGATATCCCCATATAGGATAATTCATCCATATAAAATTTTTATCTTATAATGTATATACATTTAAGATATTCCATCATCAACATGATCACTCAAAATTTTCTTCCACAGAGCCAACTATGCCTGGAAGGCCAACATTGCTCATGCATATATTTTGATGAACTTTAATGCATGATCTAAAATTTAGCATGAATAAACTAGGTATAAAATTGAACAAAAACATATGATCAACTTATCCTGAAACATTTGAAAGTGTGAGATATACCACCATCAAATTACTTACATGGCTCTTTCTTACCTCGTGCAAATATGGCTATGGGAAAATACTATCAAACTACTTGGGAACCTAACTTTGCACTTGCATATATTTTTTCTCACTTAGGTGAATGAAATAATATTTATCACATAATAAATAGGCATAATATTTAATAAACCCATGTGATTATTTCCTTCTAAAACCTCTATGTGTGAAAATGCTGACATCATCAACATTCTTACTTAGCTCTATTTGAACATAAAAAACACTATCAAAATGCTTAAGATCACAACTTTGAACCCACAAATCTTTGAATAAATTTAGGTAAATGAATTGAGATTTATAACATATAAAATATGGACTAATTTTATAAAAAACATTGTTTCCACTCAAAATTCGCTTTTAGATCTAAGAGAAAGAAGAAACTAAAAAAGTAATGGACAAGGCTTGGGAAGTACCTGGACTAAAGATTGTGCACCGTAAATCCAGACGTTTGTGGGCACTCCTCTTTGGCTGTGGAGGAATGACACCTGCAAGAAAAAAAGGAAACTTGGACAAGAAAATGTTAGATGAATAGGCGGTGGGTTGCCAAGCAAAAGCTTGTTCCCGGAAGTGTAAAAACTTCCTTAAGGGAGGTCAACCCACTGTTTTGATAAGATAAGTGACTGATAAAAAGACAGAATGCCAGAATACATAAGTGACAAAGAAATTAGAAAGGAAAGAAAAGACCAAAATGATTACCTGAAGGAGCTATTGGGCTAAAGACAGTCACCGAGGTTGGAAATGTTGCCGGCGTCGGTTATCTGATCTGCCGACGTCGGCTATCCTGCCGACGTCGGTTGGGGCAGTGACCGGCGTCAGTCAGAGTTATGGCCTGTAGTCGGGTCTGAGTTGCTTTTTGGACTAGGGACAGGTCTGGTTCATGAACAGAGGCGAGACAGAGTTCAGGGACAAATTTAGATGGGCTGGGGAGTGGTCTAGCTCTGGTCGGGTGCCTTATACAAGGTCTTTGTTGGTAGGGGGATGGGGAAGAGGAAGAGACACAGAGGTCAGGACCTGAGAAGGCTTTGCAGCCTCTCAGGGGGAAGAACAAAGGGAGCAGAGGACAATAGATAGGATAGATTACTGAAAACTAAATAAATGAAATGAAAAAACCAGACTTTGCTTACCTTTTTGCTGACTGAAGAAAGGAGGTGCTGTTGTTGAAGCCACGGAAGACTTGTTGCAAGAAGAGAATACCTGATCCAGAGTCTTTTCACCTATTGCTGCTGTTACACGAGGTCAAGACAGAGGAGAGACGAAAGCTAAAGCGCCAAGAGAAGTCTGTTCTCGAGCTCAAGGGTCCAGGGGGCTGCAACAGATGCAGAAAGGGGTAATGAAGGATGCCGACGCCGGCAGTTTCACCGACGTCGGCCGAAGGGTCGCTGACGTCGGCAGTCGTAGAATGGGGATAGAGGCTAAAAATAGCCTCTGCCCATTCTTGCACGCCGCCGAGCGAGGGGGGATGGGAAGAACAGTCACGAGGATGCCAAAATGGGCGTGGGGGGAAGATAAAGAAGAGATTTGGCCTAATAAATGCTAGGGGGAAGGTGGAGGGATTCAAGGGAGGATCCAAGGTGGCAAGGGTAGGGTGGAAAGGGGGCCAAGGTCAAGGGTTAGGATAGGGGTTTAAGGCCAAGGGGGGAGGACCAAGGTGCAGACACGTTTGTGGTGTCTACATTTGCCCCTTTTTGTCTTGTTGGTTGTTCTAGACGAACTGCAAGACAAAAATAGGAGTTGGTTGCCCCAAAAAAGGGATGAGGTGTTCCCCCCTCAAAGCGATAGTCGAGAGAAGGGAACCAAAGATCGAGTGTCGATTTGATAGAGAAATGGATAAGAAAGATGAAAAGTGAGTGAAAACGCTGCAAAAGTCGTGATTGCGCGTATACCATGTCACGGGATGGTCGGGTCAAATTGTCGCATGTCGAGGGTCAAAGAGTGCCAAAATTGAGGTAACCGAGCCCTAGCATTTAGTCGTCTGCTGATCGGGTCACTCAATTTAAGCTGAAGCTCCAAATGGTCATCGTGTTCCAGGTATCCAGGGCTCAGGAAGTGCTCCCAGAAACACGAAAAAGCCACAAGTAGTAGGGATCAACTGGCTCGCGATCCTATACTTGCGAAGGGTCAAAAATAGTCTGCAGACAATTCTGCTAACCAACCATGAGGTAGCACACACGCAAAAACAACCAAGGCAACATTGTCTTGGAAGTGGTCGAAGGTCGAAAGACGGTTGTTGGTCAAGAGGATGGATGGACGAAAGGATGCGGCCGAGCTAACCTCAGAAGACCCCATGTCAACTGAGTGCTGCCTACATAGCCCCTATCGTAGGGGTCTCAGGCCGATGTAGTTCTCCCTAAAAGGGAGGGAGGGTCAGAGGGATTGATTGGTCTTTGTCAAATTCGATGATTGATCTTGGACAAGGAAAATGATTGGTCTTGGTCAAAAGAAAATGATTGGTCTTGGTCAAAGAAAATGATTGGTCTTGGTCAAAGTTGACGGAGTTGGTCGTAGAAGAGAAGGTTTATTCATCAAAGAGACAAACAAACAGGGGTGGTCGAGCTAACCTCAGAGGACGTGTTATCTGAGTGCTGCCTACATAGCCCTGGTCATAGGGCCTCAGACCAATGTAGTTCAGACAAATTGAGAAGATTGGTCGATGATGAGATTGGTCATGTGTTGAAATGACGAGGGTAAGATGAGGATAAAATGATGCTACAGATGGTGTATTCTATAGAATTGGTCGAGAGTCTTTCATCCCTAGCAAGTTTCCATAGTCGCGATGGATGTATGCTAAGAATGAATAGAAGTCTATTTATGCTTCAGCAAGTATTGGTTTATACTTAACATAAATTGGGTCTAGTCAGTAGTTTCCATGTGTACTGGTGTCCATAGAAACTATGATGATGTCAATGATGAAAATGGTTGGGTTTGAGATGAGTCACCGATTGATGCGGTTAAATGTGACCAAAGCGAAGAGAAAAGATGAAAGGCAAATCGCTCTTTCATTGACAAGGACCAGAAAGGAAGCATAGATAGGGGTTATTAGAACAAAAGCCCCGTTCATGCATTACGTTGTTGACCAGTGTTGAGTTAGAACGGTAATCGAATCACTTTGACATTAAAGTGAGATCGAAGTCCCTTGAGCAGGTGATAGGAAGAGGATAGGATAACCCAGTTTAAGAGTAGGAATAACCTTGCCCCTTTTATAGGAGACCCTGAGACAACTACAAGCCAAGTCCATGACTCATTTTTTTTTTTTTTTTTTTTTTTTTTTTTTTTTTTTGCGCAGGCTGATCGATGCAGGAAGCCTACATAGAGATGTCTTTTGATGTAGTGGTCATGTTGCGAAGCTGATCAATGCGGGAAGCTTCTAAGAAAGGTGCTGTTTGTAGCAAGATTTAGTCATAGCCATCCTTCGAGGGAGTGGTCTATATTTTCGCTTAATAATGTTTGATAAGTTGGGCTAGCTGTCCTTCGAGGGATCAGTCTAGTAATACAGCAATGATAGTACAGCTGTCCTTCGAGGGAGCAGTCTATCTTTTTGATTTTGACTTGATTTTATGACCATGGATATGTTTTGACATCTTGATATATTTTTTTGATTTTTTGATTAGAGTCATGGACAAGGCTGTAGAAGTTCAAGGACGCCCCTTTTATTAGGACAAAGCATCCATGTATCATAAAAGGGTTGTAGAGGACTTGTTAAAGGGGAATAGGGTTGAAAGGGATGAGGATTAAGAGGATGAGGATTGCTCAAGGGACGAGCTCAAGTTACGTGTCAAGTAGACGAGTACTCGACTAGCAGAAGAATGGTCGAAGATGCAACGCATTAAGAGGCTCAGGTTCTGGCCATCCGTCGAGGGAAGACAGACGATAAGTCCCTGACCCATACTTGTGCGTGATAATAAAAGGTCCAAGCCAATTGGGGGTGAACTTGCCTTGTTTACTTCGCTCCATATTGGTCACGTGCTGATTCTCTTTGAGGACGAGGTCTCCGATGTTGAAATCTCGTTCTCACAGATTTTTGTCGTAGGCCTGCTTTTTGTGACTTTGGTAGACATGGAGATGATTAAGGGCAGCAAGATGGCGCTCATCGAGTAACTCAAGTTGAGCTAGGCGATCTTGACGAAAGTCGTCGTTGGAGAGAATGTCATGCAGGGAGATGCGGAGAGACGGGATCTGTACTTTGAGAGGTAAGACAGCCTCTGTTCCGTACACGAGAGATAAGGGAGTAGCACCCATAGAGGTTTGGATGCTAGTGTGGTAGGCCCACAAAGCGAAGGGAATATGAATGTGCCAATCCCTACCTGTATCATCGACCACCTTCATGAGAATTTTAGTGAGAATTTTGTTGGAAGCCTCTGCCTGCCCATTTGCTTGTGGGTAGTAAGGCGAAGAAAAGCTGAGTTTGATGCCAAATGAGTCGCATAGTTTTTGGACAGTCTTGTTTTTGAAGGACTTGCCGTTATCGATAATGATTTTGTGAGGGACACCGAAATGACAGATGATGTGGCTGTTGATGAAGTCAGCAATTTTGTCAGCTTTTGTGGAGACAAGAGGAATGGCTTCCACCCACTTGGTGAAATATTCAGTGGCAGTGATGATGGACTGATGACGAAGAGACGAGTGAGGGTTGATCTCACCGATGAGATCCAAGCCCCACTGAGAGAAAGGCCAAAAATCTTGAGCGACTTGCAAGGCGTGGCTAGGGAGATGAAGCAGGTTAGAGTGCTGCTGACACTTGATGCAACATCGAACATAGTCGCTACAGTCTTGTTGAAGGGTGGGCCAATAATAACCCAGGCGAAGGATGCGCTTGGCAATCGAGTTTCCACTGAAGTGTCCACCACAAATCCCATCATGGATTTGCTTTATGGCTTGAGGAGCTTCAGTGGAGGTTAGACAGCAAAGCAGGAGGCCGTCAAAGCCTCGTTTATAGAGAAGACCCCCTAGCATGGTATAGCGAGCTGTGCGCTTGATGAAAGCTCACCGTGCATTGCTAGAGAGGTTGGGAGGAGTGACAGAAAGAGACAAGTAGTCCACAAGTTGCTTATACCAGTCATCTCGTGGGCTAGAATTGATAGTGTTAATATGGTCGATGTGAGGAGAGATGTATGAAGGCAAAGGTACGCGATGCACTGTGACAAAAAGGCGAGATGATGATGATGAAGACGGGATATGCGAAGCAAGAGAAGCCATGGTGTCAGCAAACTTGTTCGTAGAGCGTGGAACAGTCTGCAAAAGGTAATGGTCAAAAGATGCCAAGAGAAGGTCAACACGATTCTTATACCACTGTAAAACTTCATTTTTACAGAGATATGAACCGTTAACTTGATTAACGATGAGTTGCGAATTACCGAAGATGTTGATAGACTTGATGTGGAGAGAAAGAGCAGTCTGAAGTCCCAAAATTAAGGCCTCATATTCGGCCATATTATTGGTACAATCAAAGTCAAGCTTGAATGATAGAGGCATGGGCTCCCCTTCGAGTGGGATGAGGATGACCCCCGCACCCCCGCTGAGTTGACATTTGGAGCCGTCAAAGAACATGGTCATTTGGTAGATGGTGTCATCGATGGAAAGGGTAGCGATAGACTCGTCAGGGAACTCGCAGTGGGAAGGTTGGTTGTTGGGAAGAGGGGCATCTGCCAGTTGGTCAGCGATGGTTTGCCCCTTGATAGATTTCTGCTGGATGAATTCGAAGTCAAACTCCGCAAGCAGCATGAGCCACCGAGCCATACGTTGGTTCTGGTATGGCTTGGAGTGCATGTACTTGAGAGGGTCGGTGTGAGTGATGACAAAGGTTTTGTGGTTGAGAAGATAGTGGCAGAGCTTGGTGGTGGAAAAGACTAATGCCAAATAGAGTTTCTCGGTATGAGTATACCGAGTTTCATAGTTGACCAGTGTTCAGCTGATGTAGTAAACCGCTTGCTCATGATGATGCTCGTCTCGATGCGCGATCATGGCACCTAACAAATGGTTGGTGGCAGAGATATAAAGGTAGAAGGGTTGGTCATCCTTAGGTGGAATGAGGACTGGTGGGGAGACTAGATAGCTTTTGAGGGCCTCAAAAGCCTCTTGACAGTCCTTATCCCATTTAAAGGAGACGTCTTTCTTAAGGAGGTGATGGAAAGGTTGGCAGCGGTCTGAAAGTTGCGAGATGAAATGGCGAATGGACTGGAGCTTCCCTTGTAGACTGCGAAGCTGCTTGAGATTGGTTGGGGGTGGCATTTCGAGGATAGCGCAGATCTTGGCGGGATCTATCTCGATACCACGGAAGGAAACGATGAAGCTGAGAAGTTTGCCTGAGAGGACCCCAAAGACACACTTCTTGGGGTTAAGGCGGACATTGTATTGAAGAAGGTGAGAGAAGATGATTGTGAGAATGGTCAAGTGGTCGCAGCGAAGTTTGGACTTGCCGAGAAGGTCATCCACATAGTCCTCCATGATTTTGTGGAGGAGATCGTGGAAAATGTAGGTCATGGCGCGCTGATAGGTGGCACCAGCATTTTTCAAGCCGAAAGGCATGACTCGATAGCAGAAAGTCCCCCATGGGGTGATAAAGGTAGTCTTGTGCTGATCTTTCGGTGCGATCAGGATTTGATTGTATCCTGAAAACCCGTCCATGAGAGATAGCATCTCATGGCCGACCGTGAGATCAACAAGCTGGTCAATGTTAGGAAGAGGAAAGTCATCTTTGGGATAGGCTAGGTTAAGGTCGCGATAGTTCGTGCAGATCCGAATCCCCCCAGTTGCTTTAGTAACTGGGACGATGTTAGAGACCCACTATGGATAATCGATGGGTTGGATGAAGGAGACAGAAAGAAGACACTGAAGCTCCTCTTTGACAAGGAGCGCAACGCGAGGATGCATCTTTCGAAGCTTCTGCCTAACAGGCTTAGCCTCTGGTTTGGTGATAATGTTATGGGTAGCAATGGTGGGGTCGATGCCAGGCATGTCGCTGTAAGTCCAGGCAAAGGCCTTGCTATGGTCGGAAAGGAACTGGGCATAGTCAAGCTGCTCTTGAGCGTCTAAAGATTGGCCAATCTTTAAGACGTGAGGAACATCAGAAGAAGAAGGGAGGTTGATGTCAATGGTGGATTCATTTAACATAACCTGGGTCTCGGGAGGGAGGAAACGCTGGATGAAAGAGTCGTCGGCACCCATGTAGGAAAGGATGGCATCATCGTCAACGCAGTGGACAGTGTGAATGGTTTTCGACTCATCTTCTACCATGCTAGGAAAAATGAGAGGGAGAGACCTGGACACCCCATTGAGCTGATAGGTCAGGGGTTCCAGGCGGATGGTGTTTATGGAAAAAAAAACTAGGAGGGATGGAAACCACCGACTCCGCAGGTGACGAAGGAGAAATGGGCGAGTCTGGAGGAGATTGGTCGATGGTTGGCTCAGGACAGAGGTCAGAAGGAGCCTGAGTGGGGTCATGATATCCCAGGCCATACCATTTCTTGGCATCGTGATCATTGAGCGGCTCGATGGGCTGATGGGAGCCCTGCTCATAATTTTTGAAACCAAAACCCTTCCATGCACACCTGTGAAGGTAAGTGTGTGCAAAGGCGGGGTTGCCAAGAAACGAGAAATCAGATGTGAAAGGTTGGGGGGAAGAAAGGGAATTGCCATTGGTAGGAGTTTGATTAAGCCCCCCATAGACAAAGTTGGTTTGGAAGTGAGGAGGACCATAAGGTACGACCGTCCTGATCCGATGGTCGTAATTGGGACTGAGGTGAAGGCGTCCATACTCTTACAGAGTTTGGAACATGTCGAGGGTCAACAAGCGATATTCCCCAAGTGATAGTCGTTGGAAGATGTCTTCCATGGGGTCTTTGGTCGGCGCTTGAAGAGGAGGGGCGAGGGCGACCGCCGATTGCAAATTGGTTGAAGCTTCCGCAGATGGAGGCAGTGCCGGAGTTGATGGTTTGATGGGAATGAGGACATCATTGGGACGGTAGGTGGTGTTGCAAGTCTTGAAGGGTGAAGGGTCAGCGGGAATGGTATGGACTTGCCCGTCATGCTCAAACTTCACACAACGGTGCAGGGTGGAAGGAATGTAGGCCATGGCACGGATCCAAGGTCGGCCTAGTAGAAGGTTGTATTGAAACTCTCCTTCGATGATATAGAAGAGCTCCAGGACTGTGCGTGGACCAACGCGGATGTGAAGGATGACTGTGCCAATGGTCGTGGTGGTGGTGTCATTGAAAGAGCGTAAGATCGCATCAGTTTTGGAGACACAATTCTTGGGAAGAGACAGCTGATCAAAGGCGTGAGTAGAGATTATGTTGATGCTAGCGCCACCATCGATCATAATTCATTTGATGCGTGTCCGATCAACATAGACAGTGATGAAGAGGGCGGCGTCCTGATCTTCCGTGTTAGATGTGGGAATTTCAGAATCGCTGAATGTGATGGAGTTGACGGGAGATAAAGAATGGACGAGGGCAGCGAGTGGTTGGGGGTCCTCGGGTTGGACCTCCGCTGCCTGCAAGGCTTGGATAAGGGCTTGACAGTGCTGAGGTGAGGTTTGGATAAGGTCATAAAGAGACATCTTCACAGGTGTCTGATGAAGCTGCTTCAGCATGGAGTCGTGAACTAGCCCAGAAGAGGAAGACAAAGAAGGCTGGGATGCGCCAAGGATAGAAATTTTAGGCTTGGGCGCAAGAGGTGGCTTGACGAAGGGATAGGTCTAAGGAATGGTAGCTTTTGCTTTGGCCTTGTCCTGTTGCGACCTAGTGGTTATACGGATAGCATTGATTTCGAAAATGGGAGGTGAAGAAGGGGTCATGTCTTGCTGGTGAGATGTTGACGTGTTTAAAGAGGAAGGAGTCGGGGTCTGGTCAAGAGTGTCCTCAAGGAGAAGAGTGTCTTTCTCCATATGACGGCGGATGACGGCCTTGAGGGCACAGCAAGTCTCGGTGTCATGTCCTGGTGTACGATGATATAAACAAATTTTCGTATCGTCGAACCAGGAGGGCTTGGATCCGAGAGGTTGGAAAGGCTTGATGGGCGGAAGGGTTATGTCAGAAGTCTGGAGAAGTCGGCGCAATATCAACGAGTATGAGCCCAATAGAGGGTCCGTGTTATTTGATATGCGCGAGGTTGGTGACTTTTGCTTAGGCGAGGCTAGAGGAGATTTCCGTACCACCTTATGGGTTGATGGCGCGGTGACAGATGGAGATGGCTCTGGCCTGGTGATTGAGAACACCTTTTTAGGAGAGGGCTGACTAGAGATAGGCAGAGGAAGCAAAGGAGGCAACGAGTTTTGGTTGAAGGCCAGAGTGGGAAGGATGCTGGTCAAGGTCGAAGGATGGGGGCCCAAAATTGATGGCAATAGTGACGGAGAAGGAGGCGTTCATTTTTGTGGTCTGGCAGCCCTCTTTGACTTGGTTGGAAGAGTATTGCTGGTCGAGGTCTGGCCTAGGTTCACCTTCACTTGCGGGTGAGTGAGGGTGGAGACAGGACGAATGCCAAATGATTTGATGGGTTTAGACGAGGTAGATGCAGGTTTTGGTTTGGATGGGTTTGGTTGAGGTTTGAGAGTCTGGTCTTTGTCAAGAGTTTGACGAGATTTTGCCTTAGGAGGATTAGCGGCATGTGATGAGAGGGCGCGGGTATGTTGAAGGGCTTTAAGACGCTCCCACAACACCTGAGGCGTCACTTTCCTTGGAGGGAGAAGCGCGATTTTCTCCACTAACCGGGAAAATGGCTGAGAAGAAGATGTTGATGGTTGCGAGGTTGAAGACGAGATGGGTGTAGTGGTCTTAAATGCATGGTGTGGTGAAGTCATGATAGATTTAGATGAAGACGAAGGGGAGACAGGTTCTTCCCTAGGTGGAGAAGAATCTGAAAAGCGAGGCTCCCCGAGCGGGTAAAGGGCAGAGATGACGGTGCCCTCCACTTGCGGCTGAGGAGTAGGAAGGGTCGGGTCCTCCATAGGCAGTAGAATGGAGGATGGCGAGACCGGTGGTGCAGGTAAAGCCGAGGTGTCCTCTAAGATGAGAGAGGTCGGTGGAGAACTAGCCAGGGAGAGAGGTTCATCTACATGTGACAGACTGATTGATGGACTAACCTCTTGAGGTTGATTGGGGACGAAGGGAGAGACCGTATTGACTGTTCAAATATTGTGCTCATGATTGTCGTCAATTAAGGTCTGGACGTTGTTCTGAGTTGGTGGATGATTGGGCAAAGGTTGTTTGAAGATGTCAATGGCCTGATTAGGGGGTGCATTTGGATTGTCTAAGATGAGATCCCCCTTTTCGAGCATGTCTTGGATTATGTTCTTAAAGGTCTTGCAGTTTTCCGTGTCATGGCCCTTAACACGGTGGAAGCTACAGAAGTCATGCTCCCTATACCACGCGGGGATGGCGTGAGAGGGATCGAATTGTGGAGGAGGTCAGGCTTGAGGGAGATTGAGGGCCCCCTATTTGAGAAGCTTGTCCAGCACAGACGCATATGATTCTCCGAGAGGAGTATATTGCCGCTGCACGTATCTTTGCTGGAACTGGTGAGTAGCGCTCTGAGATGTAGATGGCTCAGGCTGATTGGTCGAAGAGGATGAAGGTCTGACAACCACGGCATTAGCTGAAGCCTTGGATTTAGAATTGGATGATGATGGCTTGGCAAAGGAAGAGTCATTGGTCTTAGAGCTGGGATTCTTGTTCCGCAACTTGACTTTATTCTCCTCGATGGCATGCAACTCAAGTTTGCGAGCCATCGTGAAGGCTTCGTCAAAAGTGCAGAAGGTTTGAACCCTTAGGGTGGAAGAGATATGTCTGGCATAGGCTTTGGAAAAGAGTTCAATAAGCTCAGCCTGAGGTAAGGAAAAGGAGAGTTGATTGATAAGGCCTCTCCATCGAGCTACGAAGTCGGCTATGGACTCGTCCTCGAATTGCCGGATAGAATAGAGGTCTGTGATTGAGACCTTCTTGGTTATGTTGATGGAAAAGTGATCGAGGAAGAGCTGAGCCAATTGTGTGAATGAGAAGAGAGAATGGCTAGGAAGGGAGCTGTACCAGTCAAGTGTAGCACCTGAGAGAGACATAGGAAACGTGCGTAAGAGTAACGCATCGTCATGGCCAATGAGGTAACAGGCATGTCTGAATGCCCGCAAGTGTTGTTGTGGGTCTTCCTTGTTTTGAAAACAAGAAAACTTCAGAAGCTCCCATTGGCTAGGATATGGTCTGATTGGGACAGAAGGATGAATGGGCTCGTTACAGATCTGCTCGTATGAAAGAGTGTTACGCGAGCCGAAAACAGAGGTCTCAAGACTGGTCATCTTGTCCATCAGCATTTTAATGATGTCTGTCAACGGATTGACGGGTGGCGCACCCCCTAAGTTGTAGGGCACTTGGAAGAGGCTAGGGGAGGCGTGCAACATAGTCGGTTGTACAATGTACAGATGACTAATTGCAGGGGTAGAGGTGGATGCTAAAGGTGGTTGAGTAGAAGACATAGCTAGGCCCGATGTTGCCACGAGAGGTTGAACTGTGGTAACGGGGGCCAATGGATAAGAAGCCACCCTGGTGTTGATAGGGGCCAGGGTAGGCAGAATAGAGATGATAAGGTTTTGAAAAGGAGTGGATAGCGGTTGAGAGGGCTAAAGTTGACAAGGAGCCGGAACCCCGGTGTAAGTGGGCCCAATGATAGAGGGAGAGGCCACACCTGGAGGATTGGTTAAAGTCTGGTCGGTGGTCAAAGCGATGGCTTGGGTGTCTGAAGGTTAAACTACGGATGCTGTCGATACAGCCGTAGTCGCAACAAGGGAGGTTGGCATTCCATAGATTGGATTGCCCAAGGAGTCTCACGTTCGGCTATGTGCGAGATAATGTTGCAAGGCCTTGACGTTGAGGTCCAAGAATCGCTCGAAGTCTTGGTCCCCTTCTTGGACAATGGGAGTCTACGGCGGGGTTGGATGAATGGGAGTTCTTTCGGTCTCCGAGTTGAACTCCATTGTAGGCTTGGTCACGGACGGGGTGGATGGAAGTGGTTGACGGCTAGCGTGGTTGACAAGAGCTTTGGCTTGGCTACGAGTCAAAACCATGCAAGGCAAAGAAGGTTCAGGTCTCAGGAACTATGTTGCTCAGTTTTAGAAAACCAGGATGGAGTCTTTTGATAGAGAAGGGATAGGTTTCAGGCTGCTGGTTTTGAAGAAAAAGGACAGTGACAAAGACTGACGTTGGTTTAAAAACCGATGCCGGTAACAGATGAAGCCGACGTCGGTATTAGAACCGATGCCAGTGACAGTGGAAGGCCGATGTCGGTGGCAGAACCGATGTCGGCGACTGTGTTTTCCAGAGAACCAAAAAGGTTCTTGGAAAACAATGAAGAAAGCGACCTCACTCACTCAAACAAATAGATGAGAAGAGGAAAACAGAGAAAGACAGACAAGCCTAAGCGATAAATCCTAGGAATTAACCTTAGAAACTGTGGCTTATGCCTTAGATGAATGTTTGGGGAGATTGGCTGAAAAATGGGTCCTAGAAGAAGGCAGTCTAAAGATGGTTTTAGGTGTTGTTTTAGGTGCTCAAAGATCTGTGTTAGGGTCTGGTACGTGGCCTGGTGCTAAAGAGCAAGCTCCCCTCACTTCACGATTCCAGTGGTTAGCTGGTCTCGCTTAGCCAAGATATACCTCGCCTAGAGTTTAGACTCTGCCAGAGAACGGAGTGGGCTTCCCCCTTGGTGATGAAATCCAAGTAGGGTCACTGAGACGGGTAAGGTATCCGCTGGGGGATGAAATCCCAGTCGGGCCTTGTCTTAGGTATGTTTTATGTTTGTTTTAGTGCATGTGGTCTGGTAGTGTAACATCAAGTGTCTACGGTTCATTCAATATGCGTCTAAGTTACTAGATGTGGACTAATGCAAGCACAAGCAGAAATGAAAGTGTAATACGTTTTAATGCCCAAGTCGAAATGTGATGTTGTGATGAAGACAAGTTTTGAGAAAGGGTCAAGAGTATGATGTTTAGACTAGTCTAGAAATGCAAGGAAGAAAGGTTCGTTTTAGTCTTGCTTATAATGTCATTGAGAAGAAGAGAAAGAGGAGAAAAGGTAAGAACCTAATGCTCCTAAATGAATGAAAAGGAAAAGGAACCCAGGAGGAACCTAGGGTCCCACTGGGCGTGCCAGAATGTTTCCACTCAAAATTCGCTTTTAGATCTAAGAGAAAGAAGAAACTAAAAAAGTAATGGACAAGGCTTGGGAAGTACCTGGACTAAAGATTGTGCACCATAAATCCAGACGTTTGTGGGCACTCCTCTTTGGCTGTGGAGGAATGACACCTGCAAGAAAAAAAGGAAACTTGGACAAGAAAATGTTAGATGAATAGGCGGTGGGTTGCCAAGCAAAAGCTTGTTCCTGAAAGTGTAAAAACTTCCTTAAGGGAGGTCAACCCACTATTTTGATAAGATAAGTGACTGATAAAAAGACAGAATGCCAGAATACAGAAGTGACAAAGAAATTAGAAAGGAAAGAAAAGACCAAAATGATTACCTGAAGGAGCTGTTGGGCTGAAGACAGTCGCCGAGGTCGGAAATGTTGCCGACATCGGTTATCTGATCTACCGGCGTCGGCTATCCTGCCGACGTCGGTTGGGGCAGTGACCAGCGTCGATCGGAGTTATGGCCTGTAGTCGGGTCTGAGTTGCTTTCTGGACTGGGGACAGGTCTGGTTCGTGAACGGAGGCGAGACAGAGTTTAGGGACAAATTTAGATGGGCTGGGGAGTGGTCTAGCTCTGGTCGGGTGCCTTATACAAGGTCTTTGTTGGTAGGGGGATGGGGAAGAGGAAGAGACACAGAGGTCAGGACCTGAGAAGGCTTTGCAGCCTCTCAGGGGGAAGAACAAAGGGAGCAGAGGACAATAAATAAGATAGATTACTGAAAACTAAATAAATGAAATGAAAAAACCAGACTTTGCTTACCTTTTTGTTGACTGAAGAAAGGAGGTGCTGTTGTTGAAGCCACGGAAGACTTGTTGCAAGAAGAGAATACCTGATCCAGAGCCTTTTCACCTGTTGCTGCTGTTGCACGAGGTCAAGACAGAGGAGAGACGAAAGCTAAAGCACCAAGAGAAGTCTGTTCTCGAGCTCAAGGGTCCAGGGGGCTGCAACGAATGCAGAAAGGGGTAATGAAGGATGCCGACACCGGCAGTTTCGCCGACGTCGGCCGAAGAGTCGCCGAGGTCGGTGGTCGCAGAATGGGGACAGAGGCTAAAAATAGCCTCTGCCCATTCTTGCACGCCGCCGAGCGAGGGGGGATGGGAAGAACAGTCACGAGGATGCCAAAATGGGCGTGGGGGGAAGATAAAGAAGAGATTTGGCCTAATAAATGCTAGGGGGAAGGTGGAGGGATTCAAGGGAGGATCCAAGGTGGCAAGGGTAGGGTGGAAAGGGGGCCAAGGTCAAGGGTTAGGATAGGGGTTTAAGGCCAAGGGGGGAGGACCAAGGTGCAGACACGTTTGCGGTGTCTACAAACATATGAATAACTCCCCCTAATTCATCCATATGTGGCAATGGTTATGACATCAAACTAACTATTCAGATTTGTTGCCACTACACCTAAAATGTCTAGATGACAACAATGATCAACCAAATGAAATACACTCATGAAAATAATATCTCAAATCATCCTTTAACAATAATATTACCTCTTACACATTATCAAATCACCATACTCATCCTTGAACATCTCTAATCAAGTCAAAACTGAAGATCAACCAAGCCTCCTTTAAGCATACTAGGACAAGCATAATGCACACTTTGTCATTGTCACTTAGGCTATCAAATAAATTCATACACACACTAGTAAATATCCATAAAATCAACATGAAATCATTAAAAATTCTCCAATAATATTCCCCTTTTTTATTGATGTTAACAATCCATCATATATAACAATATATAGTTCAACTTCCTTCTCTCTTTTCAAACACTTCACAACAGGAACTTTCTCCCCATTTGACACAATGACAAAGTGGGAAAAAAATTATCTTTAGGACATAAAAATACTAAAAAAATGAGAGGACCATCTTTTAAATATGATACAAACTCCCCCTTACTTTGATTTTACATCTTATTACCTTGACAACATCCTCTTATTCCATGACAACACTCTCTTCAACCAAATACTACAACTAATGAAGAAAGAATACACAAAAACCACTGGAATATGATTAAAATTATCAATAAAAATATTATATGGACTCCCCATAATATATATAAACCATTTCACCTTTTGATCATCTTTATATCTCCACACATTATCAAGAATCACCACACATACTTACTAGCTTTCTCTCTCAAGCTATAATAAAGACATTCAATAAAACTTCATGCCACTCAACATACATACATACATATATATATATATATATATATATGTGTGTATATATATATGTATATATATATATATATATGTATATATATGTATACATATATATATATATATATATACATGTATATATACATATATATGTATATATATATACATGTATATATATGTGTATATATATATATATATATATATATATATATATATATATATATATATATATAAAATCTTGAAAAATCACCTTTAAAAACTCATGCCTTGATCTTTTGGATAATTTGATAAAAGAACACTCTTTTTCACACTAGGCCTATTTAGCCTTCTTGTAGCCCTACCTAAAACTTGAAGAGCCCACAAATTTTTATATACATAAATTTAGGACCTAAAAATTAATATATAGAGAAATATCATATTCCCCCTCAATCACACCAATTTTAATCACCAAAATCATCATATATAACATACTTTCTTCACGGGAAGGTCTAATCAACAAATTTAGTAAGAAGTTGGCAGGATGGAAAGGCTGTCTTCTTAGCCATGGAGGCAAGCTTACACTCCTCAAAGCTAGTCTTCAAAGCATACCTACGTATGCTTTGAGCCTTTTCAAAATCCCCACTAAATTTGCGGAAGCAATTGAAAAAATTCAAAGAAACTTTCTTTGGTCAGGTACTGAAGAGAAAAGGAGAATGCCTCTTATTGCTTGGGATAACATTTGCAAACCTGTCAAGGATGGTGGACTTGGTATAAGGAAAATTAGAAGTATGAACACTGCCCTTTTAGCTAAACAGGGATGGAGGGTCTATCAGGAAAATAAAGAATGGAGTAAAATATGGAAGCATAAGTACTTATTTAAGTCAAAGTCACCTCCTGACTTCTTTACTACTCCGGATATTGCTCATCCTTCTGCCATTTGGGGGGCAGTCCAGTGAACAAAACATGTTCTCGAAGAAGGAAGTTCTTGGAAAGCAGGAAATGGTAAAAAGGTGAAATTTTGGGAAGATATTTGGTTAAGAGGAAAACCTTTATAGGAAGAAATCCAAGATAAAGATATAATAGAAAGATGTAAGCAAAGAGTGGGAATAACGGTTAATCAATATTGGTAGAACAACACCTGGGTAAACCTCACTGACTATGATCAAGATCTCAAGGATATTCAATTATCCCTAAATGCTATATCTCTATATCCTAATCAAGAAGATAGAATTGTTTGGCACTATGAGCCAAGTGGATAGTTTAAAGTCTCCTCCATCTTCATCTCTAAGGGAAATGGTAGAAAACCGTTATGGACAAGAGCCTGGATTAAGGGGCTCATCCCTAAAATCAAGTTCTTTTTCTGGACCCTTCTCCAAAATAATATTTTGACTCTGGATAACTTACAAAAACACGGAATCAATATTGTTAACAGGTGTATTCTTTGTAAGAAAGACAATGAAGATAGAGATCATCTATTCGTTAATTGTTCCTTCACTCAACTTGTTTAGAAGGAGGTTCTCTATCTGTGGGGCATTACATGGATTCACCATAAAAACATGGAACTTTCTTTCAAAAGCTGGTATTGCCCTTCAAAGAATCCTGATGTTCTCTTCTTATGGAAAATTACTCTTCCCCATATTTGGTGGGGAATATGGAAGGAAAGAAATAACCAAATATTCAGAAATAAAGAACTTCCTGGATGGGTGGTAGGACAGAATATCATTAGATCTTTAAAGGAAAATTTTGCTTCCCAAAAGAATCCAAGCTCTACTCTCAATGTGGATAATCCCTTGAGGATGGATATTCCTCTTGGTAAACCTGAAAACCCCAGATCAGGTGTTACTTGGAATGCTCCCCCTCAAGGTTGGATTAAAGGCAACTTTGATGGTGCTGCCAAAGGGAACCCAGGGAATGCTGGTTGTGGTGGTGTTTTGAGAAACCATATAGGTATGGTCATTGATGCTATCGCAACCCCCATTGGTATATCTAATTGCCACATTGCCGAAGCAACTGCTGCCCTCTAGACCCTTAAATTAGCTGTGGATTCGGGTTATCCTAAATTGTGGCTTGAAGGGGACTCTTTGAATGTTATCAATATTCTCAATAATAAGAATACTATGTCTTGGACCATAGAGGATAAGGTAAAGGAGATGAAAACACTTTTGAAAAAATTTGAAGATATTAAAATCACCCACACCTTTCGAGAAGCCAATGGTGTTGCTGATTGGCTTGCTAATTGTGCTGTCCGAGAAGGTCAAATAGTAAGGTGGTATGAAACTTTAGAAAGGAATGTGGATTTAAGGGCGCTCATTCTTCATGATGCCACCCATGTGAAAGAAGGTAAGATTGGAGTATAATAAAATTATAATGAGTAGGAGGAGTGGCAGCATGGGGAAAGGAATTCAATTATTAAAGAGCAAGGCCCTCAAGAGGGATAAGTGGATCATGAAAAAGCATATACAAAGTCGAATTCCCAATCAATTTGACAGTAGGAGGTTTTAGGGCAAAGTCCATAGCAAAAGGGATTTGAAGAAAATGAGTATGGCTCGTGAAAGGAAGGGAGAACCTCATAAACAGGAACCCAAGAGTTGTGAAGAATGGAGAGAAAAGCATGAAGTCTGGAGAATCTTGCAGAAAGGAAAAGTTACGAGCTACATGGAAAGACTCCATGGCTCAAAACCGCATATCACGATGGCCTTTTTCAAAAATTGGTCTGATGAAAGGGTCACCTTGCATGGTATATCAGTAAACTTAACAGAGGACTTTATTGCTGAGGTTACAGGGTTGCCAATAGATGGACTCAAATTTTCCAAGCAAACTAGCATTTTGAACGAGGCCTTTTGTAAGTTCCCCAAAACGGATGAGGAAGAGTAGAAGCTGGTCAAAAATGGGGATTTCTATGAGCTAGACCAGATAAAAGGGATATGGAGGGATGTCTTAAGCTGTATAAGGGAGTACTTCATCCTGGACGAAAGAAGCAAATGAGTGCACAAGTTCCATTTTGTCTTCCTCAACCATTTCAGGCATAAGGTTAGTCTGTCTTTTCCTTTTTATCTTTGCTATTCCCTGGTCCAAAGCTTATATGCTCATAGGAAAAAGGAAATGTGCCATATCCTCCATGAAGGCCTTATTCTGCTTATTGAAGGCTACTGTAAGAACAGGGCACTGGTTAAGTACCTAAAACAGGGGAAAAATAAGGTGTCAGGAGATAAAAAGAATGAAAGTGTAATCAGGAGAGGCAAAATCAAGTCCCCCAGTCCTAAATAGTAGAATGTAGAAGAAGAAAGGGGTCGGGAGAAAATTGAAGAACCCAAGAAAGAAAAACTGGAGGAAGAAGAAGGAACTGAAAGTTGGGATACTAACTCTAATGATGATGAAGAATGCATTGAGGAAATTGAAAAAGATAAAGTCAATACAAAGGAGGATTCTGCTAGCAGAACTGTAGATACAGAGGAAAACCAGAATGTGTCAGAGGAAGAATTTGTCCAGGAAGATCCTGTTGAGGACCTAACTTCTAAGAACGAAAAGGAAAATTTTGATCAGAATGATATTCAAAATAAGAATATGGAAATACAATCTGGAATCAAGGAGCGGGAACAAAAGAGTCGAGAAGATACCTTTGAAGAAGTCAGGATTAGTCCTAATAAAAAGCCTAAGGACTGGAGAGGGAAGAATCAGAATGATGAAACACACACTCCTATGACTTGGGTTAACTGTAAAGCAGAGGCATCTTCCCAAATTGATTCCTGGATGTGCAGGGAGATTTTGGATCTCAATAGAAAATCAGAAAACTTGGAAGACTCCTTGAAAGCTACTTGGAACAAAATAAACATGGAAAATCAGTTAAACGAGATCCCAGTCAAGCTCAAAGCCTATGAAAACAACCTCCGAGAACTTATAAAGGACAATAGAAGGAAAATGGAGGAAGTAACATCCAACATTTGTGTTGCTGCTATCAATATAGGTAAACGAGCCAATGAGGAGACCAAAGCACTAGAGGGTCCCAGCAAAAGGATGAGGCAAAGCTCTAGAAAGAAAGATACACAAAAAGGAGCTTTACTGGAGGCTACCACCGAGGAAACTATTTTGAAAGGAAAAGAAGCCATGAACTTGATACTGGAACTAGATGAATAATCTGGTCCTTCTTGTTGGTTTTGAAACTGGTACTATTCTTTGTTTTCCTTTTGTTATCTTTTGACTAATGTGTTACCAGATCTATGTTTTCTAGGTTTTGACCGGATGTTTATCTGGTGGTTCCAGGTCCATTTAAAACCTATTTTTGCTACTTCCTTGTAGTGTTTTTTAGGCTTTGCCTATGGTCTTAGACGTTCTCTCTTTCACTCTTTGTATCAGGGTTTCAGGGTCCCTTCAAAACCTGCTTTTACCCTCAATCTAAAACATACTTTCTTCATAACCCAACTAGCTAATTAGGTGTCCATCTTGACAAAAACAAGAAAAAATTGAAAACCATAAACCTTCAAATATTTATGAAGATTGATTGGAATTTTTTTTTTATCCCATTCAACTTATTAATAAACCTAATATCTCAACTCATAAGGAAAACCACTTTTCTATCAGAGGCTAAAACCCTAGAACCTCAAAATAAACAAGGTTAACACAACACCTTTCAGTCAATGTCCATCTCTAAAAATTATAACACAATTGGAGATAGTCATAACATACTTATAGACCAAAAATTTATCCACCATATCTTTTGGAACATAAACTTCCTATAACCCATTTTAGGCTTGCTTACTCTTAAGCCAAAACCAAAAAAACTGGGAACACACAAAAATATCTTCAATTGATACAAACATACCTTCAGACCACAAAAACACCTAGATCACATCATAAAAAAGTGGATAGACCTTTATAAGCACCAAAATCTTCTTGATATTCCATCAAACTCATTAGGCCACCTAGAAATAGTCATTCAGATCCTATATTATATCTCTTTCACAAAATAATGGAGAAAACTCATGAATTTGTTGCTCCCCATCAACCAATGACCTTCTAAGATCAACACAAGACTCTGTACAAATTTGCATTATGATCTTGAGCCCATATAATTTCTTTTCCATAATAAATGTGTCTTCTAAGAAGCATATGTAGAGACATCCTATTTGAAAACATCCTAAAATAATGTGAAACTAGGAGTTGCCTACAACTCCTCATATTCCTTCTCCTCCTTGGTAATCTAATGATTATAGTTCTTCTCCTTAGGCTTAAGAAAAGAAACATGCTCAACCATTATAGAATTATCATTTTCTTATAGAATGAATTACAATACATGGAGACAACAAAGATTTATGACATACCTTTTCATCTGAATAATCCACCTTATAGTTTGGAACCTCATCATTAGACATAGACAATTTATGTTCTTTACATGATACATGATAAAAAATAATAGAATGTTCACTTAGATCCACACATACCTTAGGAATAGCCTCAAATAGTATCTTGGTCTTCTCCTTGAGCTTGATCTCTTGATTCTCAACATGAGTAGACAATGATACCTCTTGGTACTCAACTTTTGAAGCATTCTCCACCATATCAAACAAATTACTTGGACCTGAAGTCTTATCATGAGTCACACTTATCACCTTTAGCTTCCATGTGTTAACTTGATTTCTTTCTTACACTATAAGAGCTTGATTAAATCTATTATGACTTATAGATATTTTATTTTAGAACCTAGCAATGTGACCTCTTTGTTCACAATTATAGCACACCATACTCCTTAATGGAAACATAGTTTATCTTATCATGTTTGGACATAAACTTGTAATATGTCCTTTATCATGACAAAAAAACATCCCTTTTTTGAAAAGGACCCACCTTGACTAACATTAAGTGGATAATGGTTTGCAAAGTGTCCCACAATAATACAGTTAAAACACTTAACTCTATTCATACATTTTGACTAATGACCCTCATCATAACTCCATGCAGACTCATTTTTAATAAATATCTTTTACTCTTTATCCCTATGACCAAATTGATTACATTTAATATGATAACCATTTAAACTTGCATACCTCATGGTATTTGGATGTCTGATCTAATTTGTCTTTATTCTACCAACACCTTCATTCCTTATCTAATGATTTATCTTCAAAGTATGATTGTCCTAGTTCATATTAGTCTTAATCTTGTCTTGAGTTAAATTATTTTTTTCATTTCATATACAAGACTATTTCTATCACTATCATCATTTTGACCACTTAGAAAATTATCTAGATCACACGGGCTCTTTTCAAATCTCACAAATGTCTTCACCTTACTAGATATGTTTTTTAGCTTAGATTTTATACTCATTTTCATAAAAATACCTTGAAATTTCATCTTATTTAGCCTTTAGGCTTGTATATAGAATTTATAGTTAAAAACTGAGATGCTTGATCATATCTTCATGTTCCTTGGTGTACTCATTCAATTTTTCCCCATACACATTGAATTGCTCCTCATATTCCTTGAGTTTAGATTTCATATTATTATTAATCTTCTTCTCAATATTCAATTCTTCAAGAGCATTCATCAATATATTCTAATAGTCTACCTCATATTCATCATCATCTAAATCACTCCAAGTAGACACCTTTTGATGTGAGTAACCTCCTTCCTTAGCCACAAATATAATTTCATCTTCAATAGTACCATCATCTTCATGATCATATTTTGAGTCACTATATTCACACTCATCTGATGAGATATAATCTTCTTTAGTGTAGAGACTCTTCTTATTCTTAAAGGACTTTTTGTTATATTTTTTGAATCCTTTCTTCTTGTATGTCTTCTTGTCTTTATCTTGGCCGTCACCTTGCTCTTCATTATCATTATTCTCATGCTTATGAGGGCACTTATGAGAAAAATGTCATATCTATCCATAATTGAAAATTTTGAAGGGTAATTTACCCTTATACTTATCTGAGCCTATGTTCAATTTTCTAGTAATCGAAGTAATTATTTCATCCTCATCAATATCAAGTATGTCATGCTCTTTAGATTTCTTGTCTTGTAACTTCTTCTTAGGCTTCATCTATGTCTTGAATGTTGATTCCTTCTTTGGTGGTATATCATCATTTACTCTCATCTCAGATATAGTAAGGGTTCCATGCAATTGATCCATCTTCAAATGAGTAAAATCATGACTTTATTCTATAACAGATACTTTTGGGTCAAATTTGAGAGATAAGGACCTTAATACCTTTTGGACTATAGTAACCTCTTCAAGATTATCTCCAAGACCTCTGATGATGTTCATAGTATCATAAAATCTCTATAGAAAGGATGCCACAAAATATTCTTCCTTCTTTTTGAGAATTTCAAATTGTGTTTTATGAGTTTATAACTTAGCAAGATTGACCTTTGAATCTCCTTCAAAAATGATCTATATTTGTCTCGTATCTATTTAGCATATTTACAATGGATAACCTTGTTATATTTAGTCTTTGAAAGACCACAAGTGTTAGCATTCATTACCTTGGAATTATTCTTAAACAAATTCTTATTTACAACACTAGATGGAGGAGTAATAAGATAAACATACCCATCTAGAATAGATTTCCATACATCAAACCCTAGGGGCATAATGTATGTCCTCATTCTTGCACTCTAAAAATCATAATTAGATCCATTGAACATATGTGCTTTCTTAGTAGATAAACCTCCTTGATGACTACCCATATTGTACCTTAGATCAACTTCAAGCTATTAAGCTTTTACCAAATGACCTTCTCTAATACCAATTATTAAAGATATAATCACTGAGAAGGGGGTGAATCATTGAGGCTAGAAAATCCAATTTCAATTTCAATCCTTTCAAGTTATTAATCAATTATCATAAGAATTCATGAATCATACATAAAATTCATATCAATGAGAAAGAGAGACAATGCAAGATAAATCACATAACACATGACACGCATGGGAAACCCTCTTGTGGGAGAAGACCCACTAGAACCTAAAATTGGACTAATATCCTATAATAACAATATCTAATTTACACTAGCTATAACTGATCAAAGAACTATTATCCCTTATTTTAATGAGATTACAATCCCATAACGAGTTACCCCACCTATCTAGTTGAGCTTCCATAACAACTAGACCTTTAGTAAGTTTCACCTTGAAAGGAAGCTATACATCCCTTAGATGATGAGATGACACAATAACACCTATGAAAACATCCACTATTTAACTGATGTCTTCAACCCCTGATCATGGACCTTTGATTATCACTCTTCACCTTCGTTCATACTCAAATGACAAGAGCACTATTTTTCCAATAAAATTATGACCTAAAGTTCATAAAAACATTCCTCAATTTTTTATTCACTTCAACTCATCCATAGAGCACTCTACCACTCCTTTAATCCAAAATTCATACACATAAGCCTCTCTCAAGTCTCTCCTAAGTCTCTTACTCAAGTCTAAAAACCATCATCTTTGGTTCCACTATTTATAGAGCATACTTGATAATCAACACCTTCATCAGCCATTATTCATTATTTAGTCCTTAAGGCATATATCATATGAATATAGAGATCAAAACAATCTTCATAATTCATCCATAACATCCATGGGTCACCTTTAAGAAACTACACCATTTAATAAGGCCATTATAGCTCTTATAGGTCTCATGGAGACCTATTCACCCATTTAGCACATCATTGATAACAATAAGAATACATGACCACTTTAAAATATATGGGTCCACTCCTTATGTCCCCTTTGACATCCTCAAATGGTCATAATCATCATTTTGCTCTTCTATGCAAGCTCAATCAATATTTTGTGCACATAGTCACCATTATTGAACACATAATCACCATCTTAAGATTTTTTAATATTATATACGAATGGTAAAACCTTAATGATGCACATAGATGGTTTTCATGGAGTCTAAAACACTCCCTAATATATAATTTATTAATATATATTGAAACAACATCAAACAAAATCAAATATCTATCTTAGGTTACTTACAGAAAAAATATAAAAAATATAATCAACTTTGAACCTTCATAACTATGTTTGTACACACTTTTAGATCTTGAAATATATATATTTATAGAATCACCTTGGAATCCTCTACAAGTTTTATTTTTACACAATGGGGAAATTCTACCTAGATCGAAAGATATATCTAAAATATAGGTACTAGTTTTTCCTTTGCAAAATCAAATATTTAAATGTCAATGATCACAGTTAAACTTTGAACACTATGCTCAAATCTCATGTCCTCTCATCTTTAGATCAATCTTACACCCTTAATATTCTTTGAATTTTAATACAAAGGTGCTAATTCTCAAATGTTAAACCTCAATCACTTTGACCTCATCTCATGTATGCTTATAATGTTGACTCAATACACACCATCAATCTCTATGGATCAACCAGGTCTTTACCTAGAAATGCTCATAATTAGATCAATCTATATGAATACCCATTCACTATTGATCTTTATCCTTTGCCTTTGCTCAGTCAGTAAACATAATGCACTTATTACCATCTCACTACTTCTTGACATCTTGTAGAAAATGTACTCTGTCAATCTCTTTGAGACTTGCTCGATCTTTACCTCTTGAAAAAATTACTAAGTATAGAAACCATTTTAATCTACCTGGAAGGCCAACTTTTGACCTCAATAACATTTTATGCACTTTGATGCATGATCTTAAGTTTAGATCATATGATTTCCCCACATTGGAGAATCCAAATATATAAAAATATACTCCTAGAATTCATACATATTCAAGATATGCCATCATCAACATGCTCACTCATAATTTTCCTCCATAAAGCCAATTATGCCTATAACTTCCTAGAAAGCCAACTTTGTTTATGCATATCTTTTGACGTGATTTGATGTATGATCTAAATTTTAGCTCAAATAAACTAGGTAAAAAATTAAACAAACCCATATGATCACCTTATCTTGAAACATTTAAACATATGAGATATGCCACCATAATATTTCTTACTCGACTCTTTCTTGCCTCATGCAAATTTGACTAAGTATGGGAAAATAATATCAAACTACTTGTAAGCCCAAATTTGTACTAGCATTTCTTTTGTCTCACTTAGGTGAATAACCTAAGATTTAGTGCATAAAAACTAGGCACAATAATAAATAAACCCATGTGACCATTTCCTCTTTAAGCCTCTATGCATGTGAATTCTAACATCATCAACATGCTTACTTGGTTCTATTTGAAGGTAGAAAACACTATCAAAATCCCTGAGAGCCCAAATTTACACCTACATATATTTGATTACATTTAGGGCATGAAATAATATTTATTTCATAATAACTAGTGACTAATGTGATCACAACCATATGACCAACTCCCCTTGAATCATCCACATGTGGTAATGGTGATATCCTCAAACTGCCTACTCAGATTTTTTACCACTAGACCCAAAATGTCTAGATGACAATAATGATTAACTAGATGAAATACACTCATGAACATAAGCTCTCCAATCATCCTTGACCATTTATATGACCCATTTCACATGCTCAAATAACCATACTCATCCTTGAACATCTCTAATCAAACCAAAATTAAAGATTAACCAAGCCTCCTTTAAGCATATTAGGATAAATACAATGCAAATTTTTTTAATGCCACTTAGGATATTAAATAAATTCATGCACACACTAGGACACCTCCATGACATAACCATAACATCATTGATAATGCTCAAACATTTTAGATTGCATATATAATGGTAAAAAGGTTTCAAAGTAGTATGGTACCTAATAGGTCTAATTGATGAAGTAGCTCTTAAGCAGGGATATGGCTTGTAGATGTATAATGGTGATGATATGGATGTGTATGATATTTAATTTTTGTAATTCAATTTTAGATCATGTAATAAAGGTGTTGAGTCAATCACATGACTCTCAAAGTAAGCCAACGGGGTAAGTTGCTCAATGATGGCCTTCTCATAGATCTTGTCTTAAGACCCTTAGTGGCATGATGAGGCATCATGATCAGGTTTGGATGATTTTGAGCCCACAAGAGCATGATTTTAGGTCTAAATGTTATATAAAATGTTTTTACCAAGTTTTTAGGTCTTGTATTGAAGTAAAAATCATGAAAATTGAAGTTAAGGTCTCTCAACTACTAGAATAAGGAGTTAGAGATGTGAGGACTTTTTGATGCTTTTTGACATGTATGAATATTTCATGTGAAGCTAAGATATTTTGGAAATATGTAAAATGGTCCTAATTTTTTTTTCCAAGCATAATGAGTTGATTTTAAGAGTAGAGTTTTATGAATAAATGTTAAGAATATAAATTGGTCTAAAACCCTACTAAAACCCTCATAGTGGCATGATAGGAAATTTTTTTATTGGAAATAGATCATAATGGATTGGATGACCTAGTTTTATGATTGAAATATGTATATGAATCTCCCTATTTTCTTTATGTGGTATTGGTCTATTATAAGAGTGAATGGAAACCACAAGAAACCCCTTGTTTCTTAGATTTTTGATGTAGCAAGCAAGTTTGATTAGGTTAAAGCATGAAAGTTGTTAGCGTTTTAATATTTAAACATATATATTATGAAAATGGTGGTTTTTTAGTAGTTTTAAAACCTTCATATGCTAAAAAAGTCATGAAATTTGACCTATCATTAAAAAGGCCTAGTGAGAAAGAAAGTGAAAAAACTAGGCATAAGTGAAAATGAGATTAGGGATGAGTTTTCATAGATTAAGAATGGATCCAAATATATGGTTTTGTTTTTAAAGACCTATATCACATCTCCATATTTTTTATATTTTTTGGAGACAATTAAATTTTTTTAAAATGTTGTTCACAAGATGACCTGTCTAATGAAGATGAGACAATGAAGGTGTAAAATTATGAGATTGGTCTATATATCCCATATTCCTATTATAACTATGTATATTTGTGTTTTAAGATGTTATAAAATTATAAAAGGATAGTATTCATGTATCAAAATTTATTTATTGTGTCTACATAGGTGATAGAATGTAAGATCATCATGACTACTTCTCAAGGTACAATGACAATTCTAAGTAAGCAAGTAAGGATGATGAATTGGAGGATCTCTACATTTAGATGAAGCATAAAATGAATATTATGTTTTTTTTATGACCTAAATGACATATCCATGATTTTATAAATCTTTAAATTAAATATACAAAGTTAGGAAGCCAAAATGGCTTATCTGGTTGTGTAAGGACTGTGAGAGAGAAGGTCAATAGATTAGTATGTAAAGCTAGTTGTTGATACTAGATATTATAATATATATAATGGAATATGTTATAGAGGTCACATAGTAGATATTAATGTGCATAATTATTTTTATAATTATCCTTATAGGAGTTTAAAATAACATTCATCATGACTATGTTGTTAGGCTTGTTGGCAGTTCTAAGTAATCATCTAGAAGAAATGAGTTTGAGGTGATTTTCCTAGAGTTGAGGAATATATTAAATAATAAGATGTTTTATAAGTATTAAAGGTTCATTTAAATTTATTTTTATTCATGATAATTCCCTATGCAAGTGTTTAGAGTCAATTATTTATGACTAAATTTTGGAGCATTCAGATAAGTTTGAGTGGTCATGTTGTAGAAGTGAGTTCTAGGATTTATGCTCTATGTTGAAGAATTTCATGAACATGGTGACGAAAATTAGGTCATGAAACTTATATTTATATTATTTTTTCTATTATTTCTTGGAATTTTTTTGTTCATACTTCATATATTCATGATAGACTTTCTAAGTGTGCATAGACTTAATGGTGATTAGTGTTAATGATGAGGTTCAAATAGTGAATTAGACTAAAAGGAGGTATGGACCTATATAGATGTTATAATGGGTCTATTTTAGATGTTAGTTAAGTGTTTCATCCTTGTGTATATGCTCAATATGTTTTAATAGGACTAAGTGTAATGTGTTGCTTGAGAAGGCCTAATTACATCAGGTCTCTATTAGGCCTAATAGAGGTTTTGGTCATTATGAGTGGTGATAAAACTATGTAATGTATGTTTCACTTATGAAATTTTTTTGTTTATATATTCCAAGTGTGATCTAAGTATGGAAATGATTATGTCTAACTAAGGTAGGTACAAGCAATAGTCTTGTATTTATACAATGCATAATAGGCCTATTTGTGTGAGAAAAGGGTATGAGAGTGAAAGTGAATAAAAGAGAACTTTGAGGAGTAGAAGGAGGTCATGAAAACAATGAAATGGGAGTATAGGATTAGTATGAATATATAATAAAATTTATGAGTATGATGAGTAAGGTCATATGACCTAAATCTATAAAGAAGAGGACTAGTTGAGTGAAGAAGCTTAATAGGTTATTTGAGAGAGATAAAAGAGTATGGATAGAAAATGAAAGTGATCATCATCAGTTGAGTGTTGATAGGTGTTATCAAATGATAAAAGGTTCTAGGTGGCTGAGTTGGTGTTGAGTCACCTATGGTTTTTGTGCCTCCTTGCAAGTTGGTGATTGTTAAAAGACTATTTGAGTGGGTACTTGACTAGGTAGGGGTTGGTGCTCCTTGTGGATTTGGTGATTCACTAAATTTAGATCTTTTCATTATAAGACCATAGTTCATTTATAGGTTTTAGTGGGTTTTATCCCCCTTAAGGGTTGATTTTTTTAGGGGAATTGGAATGCTTAATTCCTAAATAATAAATGGGTCTAAGTAGATAAAACTAGTAAATAATATGCAATAATTGAGCCACTAATTTTTGTAATAAAATTGTATTTTTGACTTTTCTAAAAATAGTAATAAGTGAGATAAAATATGACTGAACTTATTCTAGGTTCTATGGCTGAGACAAAGTCTAATACTAGAGGAACATGATTGAAACACTATCACAAACTGAGATCTAGACTTTATTTTATGATTGCATAAGATAGTCAAAAATAGGACATCCTATTTTCTAGTGTTATAGTCTTGGTCTTGCAACTATTGTCCAAACTACTCATAAAGATCTTTTTTTTTGTGTTTTATTCACCATGTCTATGTGAGCTTGTGTATCAAATTTTATATCCTCACTATCAATTTAAATCCTTATAAAGTTGATTCTTCATGTGCTTGTATCTTATATGTAATTAAATGGAACTTTAGTAAACATGGAAAAGGGGTTAGTGTGTAAAGGATACACTAGATGTACTTCACACCCAATGTGTAGGCATGCTAAATATATACTAATAATCTAAGGAGGGATCAAGCTATATGTAGTTCTCCCATTGAGTGCTTGGTGCAATAGTGTGATGAAAATTCAAGTAAATGTGAAATTGGGTATACTTATAATTACTAAGGACTAGTGTAAAGGTTTGAATATGCTTGAAATACTATTGGATGGCTGTATACAAAGAATAGGGAAAAGTGCTTAAGTAGTCTCACTTGTATTCTTGATTCTCTCCTATAAATGAATGCCCACCCTTTTAAATAGAATTTAAATGGCCTTTTATAGGAGATTTAATGATCATGGGTTAAATTAATTCAAATTAAGTTGACATGAATTAGGATAAATATCTAGGAGAAAATGACCATTGGAAGCCAAAATACACTTGGACAATAATGCTAGAAATATGACACCTTGAGTCTTAGTGCTTTAGTCTAAGTTTAGAAACTATTGTCTATGGATAATAAGACCTAAGGGGATGGATTTGTCATGGAAATAGAAGCTTGGGTTAGCAAGGGTTTAGTTTGGAAGATTAGAGATGACTAGGAAATTGTGAAAACATTCCTAAGAGGGTGAAGAGAGCAATCAAAATGGACCTATGGATTGGGTGTAATTATCCATAATCAAGTTACCAATTTATGCATTTTATATGGATATATTCCCCCCCTTTATTCTAGTGATGTAGCAAAGTAAAATACTAGGACAAAGGAAAAATAGAAAACATACCTAAACTTTCCTGTAATGGTGAAGCTCATGAATCTATGTGATGATAGATGTGCATATAGATAACATGGTGTGAAGTGTTAATCTATAATGAAAAACATAGAGTAGATTAGTCCTTAATAGATATTTTATATCCAAAATATGAATGTATAATATCTAGGTAAGAGAGAGGAAAAGAAAGGAATGAATACACCTCATTGGGTATGTGAACCAATACAAAACCTATTGTGATGTTGGATTATGCTAGGTGTGTGTTATACCAAAAGTAATATCATGAATGGAACTAAGTGCTTAATTCCCTAGAAGTGGATCAATAATATAAATGTAGGACCTTTGGATCCATCATCACCTACTAAGTGAAGCTAACAAATCATGCATGTGTCACTTGATGTTTGGACTATGTGTCCAATCCCTCTGAATAGGTGGCTCAAGAATACTAAGGTTGGCCCTTTGAGTCTATATTTTCCTCGTGAAGTGAAGATATGAAGTAATAATAGTATGGAATAGATGTTATATGAGTTGGCTCTTGATCCCATGAATTTACTATGATCTAACAATGTTGGCATGGATAGCTGAATGTATGCTAGAAACTAGGCCACTCTTAGCCATTTTGAAATATGAAGGGTGGGATTGTATGAAAGCCACTCTGAAACTAGTGCAATAGGCTTATGTAGAATCCAACTTAGGAACTCAGGTACTCAAGAAGTTAAGCTTGTATGAAATCCAAAATTGAAAAAGGATGCCAACCACATATAGATGGAGTAAGGCACACAACTGCTAAGAAATGCTTGGAAAATAAATTAAAATAAAAAAAGGGGAGGATCAATGTGTCATGCGCATTGATCCTAATAACTGGTGTCTAAAACATGGATTTTGATTTGGAAATTATATCAACTACCTAACCTAAAAATTGAAGTGAGAGCCATCATACCATGTATGATGCCCCTATATCTAGATTATCTAAGCAAAAATTATACTAAAACATGTTAAATCTAGACTATACTATGTTGACAAACCTATGACTAAACTCATTTTTCTATTTGTTTCTAGAAAAACTAATTTTTTTGATATCTAGATAGGAGTGCTAAAAACAAGACACCTTATTATTCAGATTTGTAATCCAACTTTGACACTATTGTCCAAGGCCAAATCTGATGACTATTCTAGATTATCTGATGTCTTCCTAGTTTGTTCTACTTGGCCTGATGTCTAGATTGTGTTCTAAGTGTTTTGAAAACTATTGTTTTGATCACTAAGAGCTCTAATCTCTATGATAAAACTCCTATTTGTTGCCCCCTCTTCTAAGGGGAGGAATGAAGACCCTATAATGAATTCCTTAAGAAGAGATAGCCCTACAAGTGTGTTATGTTAAATGGATATATGATATAGCAATGATATATTAACAAGACATCTCTAGATATAGAAATATTTATATCGAGAGATTGTTACATCAGTAAGGGTATGCCTAGATGGATATAACAATGTAAAATCATGTATAATGTACTAAACTAGAATCAAAAGTGTTAATTAATAGTTGTTAGTTGTCAAGGAGGGATGGATCATGATGCCCATCATGGCATCCAAGAAAGAAAGATAAATGCATGATATGTATAATGGCATTGAAACCAAGGATAAACAATCAAACAAGAAGCCTACAAAGCAAGAAATAAGAAGCATACAAGGGTGGTCAAGGGGGCAAACAAACAAGGGACATGGGTATATGTCACTCATTGTTTCATTTAATTTTTTTTCTTAAGTTCTAAAGAAAGAGAGAAAAGAAACTTGATATGGGTATGGTTGAAAAACCTATTTTGTTTTGCACATGCTGAATCAAAAAATTGTGAAGAGCTCCTCTTTGGCTTGGGAGGAAGACCTATAGATAAGAAAACACTAAAGAAAACTTGTTTGTTAGATAGATAGTTGGGTGTATTGCCTAGTGATAGCTAGATTCTAGAAGTGATAGCTTCCTTAAGAGTTGTTAATCCACACATTTTAAATATTTAAGTCAATAAAACTAGAAAGAAAGTACTTGCATCAATTAAAGAAGATTGCTAAAATTGAACACAAGGATGCTTGCTAAAAAAATATACTAAAAATGATCAAATTAGTGATAAACTAATTAATACTAGTGTTAGGGGGTGGGTTATGCTTCAAAAAATTTGAAAGAGGTTTGTGAGTGGTCAAAAACATAGAAAAATAGATTTGATTAAGTGTAGATGGGTGAAAATACATTACTAGTTTTTTGGTACCACAGGTGGCCATCCACTGTTAGGGTGATCATTATTAGTTATGCCTGACCATTAGTGGTTGGGGTCTGACCATCAATAGCTGATTATGGAATTATGGGTTTGACAAATAGAAGAATGATGGGATCCCAAAGATGGATTCTAAGAGTTTGGCAAGGGTTGGGTTATTTTCAAAATGGAATTAAAACATATGAATATTGACAAACAAGTACATGTCTTACCAAAAGTTAGTTGGGTGGTTGGTTGATGTAGTTAGCTTATTGGTAGAATCTAGCTTGATTCTAGTAGAGTAATAATACTTGAGAGCTTGGTTGAGAGGCTGTATTAAGTCAAATCCCAATAAGATGGTTGATAATAATTGATGATGTTGATTGACCTGATTGGCTTAATTAACTTGTAAAAGAAAAATCCTAAATTCTTAAGCTCTTAATTATTATTGCAGATAGATTTAACCTCCCAAGCCTCTCTCTTATAGGCACAAGTAAGAGGTGGAAGTGAAGGTGTAATTAGGCCATATAAATATATTTTTTCTATGCAAAGGCTCATAACTAGAATTAGATAAGTTATTCTTAGAAAAGTAATGTAGGTGGTTTACATGTTTGCTTATTAAGAGGTGGATCCTAATCATTGATGGTCATGAGTTTCCAAGATTGGTCATCAATGGTCACCCTGATCATTAATGGTTAGGGTCCATAAGAAAAGGGTCTTGAAGGTTAGGGTTACTCAGCTTGGTAAAACTAGGTGTAGATAGGTTTGGTGAGGCTAGAGAGGTATAGGTTGGTCCCAAAGGGGTCCTAGGTAGGTCTAGGGGGATTTTTGACATTCAAAAGTGCAAGTGTGTGTATTTATGATGTCTACATTTTTCCCCTTTTTATTGTGTACCTTGCATGAATGAGCTGTAAAACAAAAAATGGAGTATGGGTTAAGGGTCTAGTTGCCTCGAAAGTGGAAGGAGGTGTTCCCCCTCAAACTAGTAGTCAGTGAGGTGAAGCTAAAGTAGGTATAGGTTTGATAAGTGGTAGATGGTTAGTCATGAGATGGTGACACAAGGTTGGGTATTTGAGATGTAAACATGCACATAGAATTTGATAAAAGGGTATGATAGTTAAGATCATGCATATATTAAAATTGCCAATGTTGGTAAAAATAAGGGTTGGTGTTAAGAAGACAAGTGACTAGTTTATCATGTGACTGCATTTAGGTGTGGTTGTTGGATATAATTATTAGTTTCTAAAGTAGGAATTAGTGGTTATAGTAGGTATCCAAGGTAGGAAGTACTCCTAGGGAAACATAAATGGGTCAAGTTTCATGGGTATCCAAAGTAGGAAGTACTCCTAATGAGACACAAGTAGGTTGGTATGCATGAGGTGGCATAAAATTCAAAAGGGATTAACATGGTAATGTTTTCACTATGGTCAAAGGACTAGGCAATAATTTTCACTAATTTGTGTGATAGATGGGCCAAAAGAGATTGACAATAAGGTGATGAGGTGGTTGGGTTGGTGGGAGAGGGTCATCTCAAAAAGTGTTCAAAAACTTGAGTTTGGTGTGCTAGGAATTGGTAAGATTTAAGTAAAAAGTAAAATGGTGTTTTGTAGGGTTTCTTGACCATTGATGGTCAAGGTCCCTAGAAGGTGACCACTGATAGTCACTATAACCATAAATAGTCAAGGGAAACCCTAATAACTTGAATAGGTAAAAATTAAAAACAAGACTCATTTTTACTATTGTTACTATTTTGTGTTGTTGACTTTCGCATGGGTGATTTCAGTGCTTTGTGAGGAAGGTGTTTGTTAAGGTGGGTGTTACTCATTGGATAGAAGCATGTGGGTGATTACATGGGTCTAGGATGTAGGGAGCATGATGACATGGCTATGCACCTACTCATGGGCTTAGACCATATAAGAGGTCATAGATTGAGGTAGGGGGTGTATTAAAATTACTAGAGTAGGCTTGTTTTTACATTATTGAATTTACTTGAGTGGGTACATCTAGAAATGTGTAATTTTGCCTATATTCCTTAGATAGGGTTTTTGAGGTTTTTGGGCAAATTGCTAGGTCAAATAGTAAATTGATAGGGTGGGTGGATGGGTGAATTAGGTAATATGCTAGGTGGTTAGGGTGCATAGACTAGGTTTTTGGAGTTTTATTAATTGATTGTACCTATGGAGGGTTTACACATTCCATCCATCAAACACCCACAATTGACCATCGATGGTCAGGTCTGACCATTGATAGTTGACGCCCTAGGAAGTAGGGGTCTATAACCATCGATGGTTAGCATGATCATCAATGGTTGGGTAGGGATTTTGGCTAAGTGTTTAGGATAGGTTTTTTGATGGTTAGGTTTTAATAAGCTACTTAAGATGTGATTAAGGTTAAATGATTGAGTAAGGGTAATGGGTGGGAGTTTGTTTAGGTTTCTAGGGTTAGGTGTTTTTTAAAGTGTGGTAAGGGTCATGGTTAGGTCAAGTAGGTTGGGGTTAGATTAAGGGTAAGATTAGGGTTTTAGTTAATAGTTAGGTAAAAGTAATGGGTTGATAAGTTAATCTAGGTTACTGGGGGGTAATGTAGCTAGGGTGAGATAGGTGGGTAGGAGTGATAGGGGAATAGGTCAAGTATAGAAAAGTTAGGTTAAATGGGCCTATTAATAATAACTGAGCCCATTATTTGGTTTAGTGTAGGTTCAGGAGTAGAAATAGATGCATGACCATGTGTTACGTATCTTCCTTTAACTTTTTTGGGGGATGACTGTAGATGACTAGGCATACATGTAGGAGATAGGGATAGGAGTGATGAGGCACTACTAGCATGTGCCTAGAGATGAATCAATGATAGTAACACTCATCAAGAGATGTGATCCTACTATTAATACTTTCTTAGTGTTGATTGAGGAGATGAATATTCTCCCAAAGGATGTACATATGATCAATCGAATCCCATTACATGGTGAGGTGATATACTAGATAAAGCAAGGGGAGTGAGATGAGTATGTTGAGTATCTATATGGAGATGATAATGACTAGGTTTGGTGGCATTATAGAGGGTTTAGCTACACAAGGTTATATGAGAGAGATCTAAAAGAGAAGAGATTGATGATAATGTTGATGGTTGTGGTTAAATTCTTTGGTCTCTTAGATTTGAGTAGCATGAGGTTTTTTTATGTATTGATGGCTATATTAGTGGAGTTATTACTTGGGATGACAATATTTGGTTGGGTCCTAGTTTTGTTAGTTTAGATATATAGTAGTTATGGGGATTTAGACACTAAAGGAGTTATGGTATGGTATCATCATGGACCTGGTTCTTCATTGCTAGGCTTATGAGCACATCCAAAATTTGAAAGCAATGGGATTACCATGGGTAGGGTATAGACAAATTAAGTTCCCTATCAAATTCATGAGATGAAGAGATGATGTGGTTGAATCAAGGGTAGGAGGTGGCCTACATGATGTCAATTGGTTCAAAGGTTCCCTAAGTACATTAGTAGCTGGGGACATCACTTGGAGACCATACCTATAATTCTTGATCTAACTAGGTTATAGGAGGCAAACCCTCACTATGTAGAGTTATAGGTGGATATTGGGCCACCAAGAGGGTGAGGTTGAGTTGATTCCATTTGACCAAGTATGGTGCTAGTTTGGATTTTTATAGAGTGTACTCGGTTTACATCCACTATACAAGAGATAGGACTCAGAGGTTTAGTTATCAGTGCCATAGCCTACCCTGATAGTTATGGATATTTATCTTGAGGAGATTCTTATAGGGGACCTTATGGATGATGTAGGGTTCATATATGGTTATATGGCTTGGTACCAAGTAAGATATGTAGTGGTAGATATGGGTGGAGATGATAGAAGGGTGGGGTTGATGGCTATAAATCTAGCTAGCTAGGAAGAGGAAGGGGTGGCATTGGTTGTAGCCTAGGCTTAGATAAAGGTGTTTCAAGGATAGGTGGCCACACTATAGGGCCAAATCACCATATTTTAGGGTTAAATTTCCACTATTATAGGTGAGAGAGACCAAGCACATGAATCCCTAGGTATAGTTATGTAGGAGAGGGACCTGATGAGATATAGGGTTAGAGCAGATGAAATAGTAGGAGGGCAACCAAGGATAGTGCGATGGTCATGGTACCTATCTACCATAGAGGAGCTCATATACTATGAGGTGATGGTGATAGACTAGTTAACCTAGGCTATGAGATATATAGAGTATAGGGCTAGTTTGGTCGATGGGCCTTTGATACCTAGTCCATGTCAATGGGCTACTATAGTGTGTCAGGTAGGAATCCCAAGGGGACCAACACTAGGTATAGGTGTAGACATAGATGGGGATAGTGGTAGTGGTACAAGCCCATGATTATGTTTAGATGTTTTATTTTTATGTACTATTTTGATACCAGCCTATGTGTCAATGTAGGAAAATGTATATTTTTTTAAGAGAGCTAACTCATTATTACATGTATTATTTATTGATGATTTGATGTATATGATTTATGGTTTTTGATGTTATATATGATGGATGATTATGGTTCATGTATATGACTATGGTTATGGCTTATGGTTCCTAACTTATGGTTTATGATGTTAGTGTTCTAGTTAGTAGCTTAGGCATGTGATGCTATAAAGGTATTTATGATGTTGTGATTTTTTTCATCGATATGATAGGATGTGTTATTAATGGATGTATGTTATATGATAATGTAATGGATTTTTTTATGGTCATATGGATGGAATGGTAAATGGTATATGCTATGATGTCTTTCTCATTGATTTGGTTTATGCTTATATTGGTGTAATGATATGCTTATAGGTTCATATGATGTGATAATGGTAAATGGATAGGTTGATGTTTATGGTCTATTTTTATATGATTACATTGTGTTTGATGCATAGAGAGATAAATGGTGTTACTTGTTGACATGGTTGATAATGTTCATGATTTTGATGTGATGTTTATTGTTCATGATCATAGAGCTAGAATGTAAATATGGTTAAAGATGAAAATGCATGAAGTAAGTAGATAAAAAAATAGATGTGTAGGAAAGTGATAAGAATCATGAGAGGTATTTCTACATGAAATGATAAAAGATAAGAAAAAGGAACATGATGCCTTTTCCTTGGTAAAGATTGACATGAAACTTAAAGTTTGATTGGCTTAATGAAGATAAGCCATTCAAATGATTCACGTTAACATGCTCAAGTTTATAAATAGGTATCTTGATCACAATGTACCAAGTAAGCTCATAGTCCCATGCATATGATATGTGGAGGGAGAATGGGTGAAATTGGAACCATTAGTGAGACTAGAATGCCTTTTCTATAGGTTTATGAAGAGGTAGTATAAACAAGTCTATGTTCATATATAAAGTGTAGACTAATTGATGCAGGAAGACTACTGAGGAGAGCCAATTGTGGCTTTCCAAGATTATTGCTTTTATGAGAGCCAATTGTAGATTTTACAATTATTTTGCTTTTTCTTAGGGATCTTTGTTATTTTGAATTTGATTTAGGGTTGGGGAAGTTGATCGATGCAAGAATATTCTAAGAAATTACTAGCTTTGATAAATTATTTACTCAACCATCCTTTAAGGGAGTGGTTTAATTTTATGTGTTTAGTTTAAATGATTTTGATAACTATCCTTCAAAGGAGCAGTCCACTTTACGTTTAGTAATTTTAGATGATTTTTCAATAACTATCCTTAAAGGGAGAAATATACAAATGCTAATAATGACCCATAGTTTGTTTATGACTTATGATATTATTTTCAATTAACATAGACTTGATTATACATGTTCAAGGGATTACCTTTATGAAGGAAAGACTAAGCTAACATAAAAGTCTAGTAGGTGAAAAAGGGGTATAGGAGATAAAAAACATAAGAACTGATCTCAAAGAGATGGGAAGTACTATGAGAATCATGCCATGGATAGAGATGTGTTACCCATAGTTTAATATTAGGCTATGACTATGATGGATATTCACATGATTTAGTTGTAGTTGATTTTCCCAAAAAAGAGGGAAATGAATGTGGTTGTAGGGGATGATCTTAAGTTAGACAAATGATGATTATGATCCCTATTTAAAATTAAAAGGGATGTAGATACGAAGGCTCAGGTTATAGTTTGCCTTCAAGAGAGGATAAATGATAAGGTCTTGATCCATAATTATGAGTTATGATGTAGGGTCCAATCCAATTAAAAGAAAATTTTCCCCTTTTAATATTTTCCATATTAGTTACATGTTGATTTTCCTTGAGAATAAGATCTCCAATATTGAATTCTTAGAATTTCAAGTGTTTTTTATAGGCACATTTGATTCATTATTGATAAACACAGAGATGGGAAAGGGTGTCCAAATTGACACTCATCAAGTAGCTCAAGTTGAAATAAATGTTCTTGATGATAGTCATTTTTCAAAATAAGACCATGTAAATATATGTGAAGAGAAGTTATTTGGACTTCAAGAGGCAATACAACTTTAGCTCCAAATAGGAGAGAAAAAAGTGTACCACTTATAGGGGTTTGGATTCTATTACTATTTTCCCATAAGATGAAGGGGATGTGTAAGTGCCAATCCTCACTTGAGGTATTAAGCATTTTGGTAAGCATGTTGTTAAGGGTTTTATTAGAGGCTTTGGCTTGTCCATTTGCTTATGGGTGATAATATGATGAGAAATTAATTTTAATACCAAAGACATCACAAAGGCCCTAGACTTGTTTATTTTTGAAGGATTTTCCATTATCAATGATGATCTTATGGGGAACACCAAAACAATAGATGATGTGATGGATGATAAATTTGACAATCTTTTCAACTTTTGTCAAGACAAGAGGAATAGCCTCCACCCATTTGGTAAAATATTCAGTTGTGGTAATGATAGAATGATGTTATTGTGAACAGTGGGGGTTGATTTCACCAATAAGGTCTAGAACCCATTATGAAAAGGGCCAAAAGTCCATAGAAATGTGAAGATTATTGCTATGTGCATGATGTAAATTAGCATGTTGTTGACACTTGACACACTTTTTCACATAATCACAATAGTCTTGGTTAAGGGTGGGATAGTAATATCCCAAGTAAAGGATGCACTTAGCCACAGTGAGTCCACTAAAGTGGCCCCCATAGATACCCTCATGTGTCTCCTTGATAGTGTGAGAGGATTTTGGACCACAATTGCAATGGAAGAGGAGGCCATCAAAATTGTGTTTGTAAAGAATTCCTCCCATAATGGTGTAATAGGAGGTACTTTGAATAAATTCTTGATGGGCATTCCTAGAGAGGATAGAGGTAATTATGCATTCATTTTCTAAAACAACTTGTCTAATTTTTATTATGAGCCTTTACATGGATGAATTATATTTAGATGGCCTAGTTACACCTTCACATTGTTACATGTATTATTTTTTGATGACCAGATGTATATGATGTATGGTTTTGATGTTATATACGATGGATGCTTATGGTTCATGTGGTGCTCATGTATGATTATGGTTCCTAACTTATGGTTTATAATGTTAGTGTTCTAGTTAGTAGCTTAGGCATGTGATGCTAGAAAGATAGGTATGATGTTGTGATTTTGTTCATGGATATGATAGGATGTGTTATTAATGGTTGTATGTTATATGATAATGTAATGGATTTATTTATAGTCATATATATGGAATGGTAAATGGTGTATACTATAGTTTCTTGTTCATTGATTTGGCTTATGCTTATATTGGTGTAATGATATGCTTATAGGCTCATATGATGTGATAATTGTAAATGGATAGGTTGATATTTATGGTCTATTATGATATGCTTACATTATATTTGATGCATAGAGATATAGATGGTATTGCTTGTTGACACAATTGATAATGTTCATGATTTTGATGTGATGTTTTTTGTTCACAATCATAAAGTTAGAATGTAAATATGGTTAAAGATGAAAATACATGAAGTAGGTAACAAACTAGATGTGTATGAAAGGGATAAGAATCATGAGAGGTATATCCACATGAATTAATAAAAGATAATAAAAAAGAACATGATGCCTTTTCCTTGGTAAGGATTTACACAAAACCCAAACTTAGATTGGCTTAGTGAAGATAAGCCATTCAGATGCTTCACATTAGCATGCTCAAGTTGATAAATAGGTATCTTGATCATAGTGTGTCAAGTAAGCTCATAGTCCCATTATATGATATGTGGAGGGAGAATGGGTGAAATTGGAATTTTTAGTGAGGATAGCATGACTTTTTTGTAGGTTTTTGAAGAGGTAGTATAAACAAGTCTATGTTGATATATAAAGTGTAGATTGATTGATAAGGGAAGTCTACTAATGAGAACTGATTATAGCTTTCCAAGATTATTGATTTTATAAGATTCAATTATGGCTTTCAAAATTCTTTTATTTTTACTTGCGGGTCTTTGCTATTTTGACATTGTTTTAGGGTTGGGGAATTTGATCGATATGAGAAGGTTCTAAAAAATTGATAGATTTGACAAATGCTTTACTCAACCATCCTTCAAGGGAGTGGTCTAAATTTATGTGCTTAGTTTAAATAATTTTGATAGTTTTCCTTAAAGGAATTAGCCCACCTTATGTTCAACAATTTTAGAGTATTTTTTAATAGTTTTACTTCAAAGGAGGAGTCTCTGAATGCTAAAAATGACCCATAATTTGTTTATGATTTTTGATATTGTTTTTACTTGACATAGACATGGTTATACATGCTCAAGGGATTAAATTTATGAAGGCAAGACTAAACTGACACAAAATTCCAATACGTGAAAAAGGGGTATAGGTGACAATGACCATAAGAACCAATCTCAAAAAGATGGGAAGTATAATGAGAATCATGCCATAGATAGATCTATGGTACCCATAGTTTAATATTAGTATATGACTATGATGGATAATCACATGATTCAGTAACTATTGGTTACCTCAAAAAAGAGGGAAATGAATGTGGTTGTAGGGGATGAGCTTAATTTAGACAAATGATGATTGTGATCCCTATTTAACAATAAAAGGGATGTAGATGTGAAGCATTGAGAGGCTTAATTTTTGGTTTGCCTTTGAGAGAGGATAAATGATAAGCTCTTGATCCATACTTATGGGTTATGATGTAGGGTTCAAGCTAATTGAAATGAAATTTGCCCCTTTTTTTTCTCCACATTAGTTACATGTTGATTTTCCTTGAGAACAAGATCTCCAATATTTGTTATAGGCATGTTTGATTTGTTATTGATAGACATAGAGATGGGACAGTGTAGCCAAATGACATTCATCAAGTAGCTCAAGTTGAGCTAAATGTTCCTGATGATAGTAACTTTATAAAATAAGATCATGTAAATATATGTGAAGAGAAGATATTTGGACTTCAAGAGGTAATACAGCCTTAGCTCCAAACATGAGAGAAAAAGGTGTAGCACATATAGGGGTTTAGATGCTAGTATGATATGCTGATAAGGTGAAAGGGATGTGCAAGTGCTAATCCCAACCTAGGGCATTAACCATTTTGGTAAGCATGTTGTAAGGGTTTTATTAGAGGCTTTAGCTTATACATTTTCATATGGGAGATAAGGTGATGAAAAACTAAGTTTAATATTGAAGACATCACAAAGGCCTTGGAATTGTTTATTTTTAAGAGATTTTCCATTATCGATGATGATCTTATGGGGAACACTGAAATGGAAAATGATGTGATGGGTGATAAATTCAACAATCTTTTTAGATTCTATCAAGATAAAAGGAATAACCTCCACCCATTTGGTAAATATTCAATCATGGTAATGATAAAATGATGTCATTATGAAGAGTGTGGGTTGATTTAACTAATAAGGTCTAGACCCCATTGTGAAAAGGGTCAAAAGTCTATAGAAATGCAAAGACTATTGCTAGGTGCATCCTATAAATTAACATTTTGTTCATAATTGACACACTTTTTCACATAATCATAGAAGTTAGGGTTAAGGGTGGGCCAGTAATAGCCTAAGTAGAAGATGTGTTTAGCCATAGTGAGTCCATTAAAGTGGCCTCCATAGATACCCTCATGTGTCTCCTTGATAGCATGAGAATCTTTTAGATCATGAAGGCAATGGAATATGAGGCCATAAATACCATATTTGTAAATAATTCCTCCCATAATGGTGTAATAAGAGGTGCTCTGAATAAATGATTAATGGGTATTCCTAGAGAGGTCAAAGGGAACTATGCATTGCTTTTCTAAAAATAACTTGTCTAAATTTGGTTTTGAGCCTTTGCATGGATGAATTATATTTAGATGGCCCAGTTACACCTTCACATTGTTACATGTATTGTTTTTTTGATGATTCGATGTATACGATGTATGGTTTTTAATGTTATATATGATGGGTGCTTATGGTTCATGTGGTGTTCATGTGTATGATTATGGTTCTTGACTTTTGGTTTATGATGTTAGTGTTCCACTTATTATCTTAAGCATGTGATGCTAAAAACATATTTATGATGTTGTGATTTTTTTCATGGATATGATAGGATGTGTTATTGATGGATGTATGTTATATGATAATGTAATGGCTTTGTTTATGGTCATATGGATGGAATGGTAAATGGCATATGCTATGATGTCTTGCTAATTGATTTGGTTTATGCTTATATTGGTGTAATTATATGCTTATAAGCTCATATGATGTGATAATTGTAAATGGATAGGTTGATTTTTATGGTTTATTATGATATGTTTACATTATGTTTGATGCATAGAGAGATAGATGGTGTTACTTGTTGACATAGTTGATAAAGTTCACACTTTTGATATGATGTTTGTTGTTCATGATCATAGATGTAGAATGTGAATATGGTTAAAGATGAAAATACATAAATTAAGTAAAAAACTAGATGTGTAGGAAAGAGATAAGAATCATGAGAGGTATATCCACATTAACTGATAAAACATAAGAAAAAGGAACATAATGCCTTTTCATTGGTAAGGATCAATAGGAAACCCAAAATTGGATTAGATTAGTGAAGATAAGCCATTCAAATGTTTCACATTAGCATGTTTAGGTTGATAAATAGATATCTTGATCATAGTGTGTCAAGTAAGCTCACAGTCTCATGTATATGATATACGGAGGGGAAATGGGTGAAACTGGAACCATTAGTGAGACTAACATGCCTTTTTAATAGGTTTTTGAAGAGATATTATAAACAAATCTATGTTCATATATAAAGTGTAGATTGATCGATGTGAGAAGGCTACTAAGGAGAGTCAATTATGGCTTTCCATGTTTATTACTTTTATGAGAGCCAATTATAAATTTAAAAATTATTTTGTTTTTACTTGAGGGTCTTTATTATTTTGAATTTACTTTATGGTTAGGGAAGCTAATAGATGTAAGAATATTCCAAGAAATTACTATCTTTGACAAATGCTTTACTCAGGCATCCTTCAAGGGAGTAGTCTAAGTTTATGTGCTTAGTTTAAATGTTTTTGATAGATGTACTTCAAGGGAACAATCCACCTTATGGTTAGTAATTTTAGATTTTTTTTAACAACTATCTTTCAAGGGAGTAGAATGTGAATGTTAAAAATGACCCATAGTTTGTTTATGACTTTTGATATTGTTTTTTCTTGACATAAAATTGATTTTACATGCTCAAGGGATTACCTTTATGAAGGAAAGACTAAGCTGACACAAAAGTCTAATAGGTGAAAAAGTGGTATAGGTGACAATGACCATAGGGATTGATCTCAAAGAGATGGGAAGTATTATGAGAATCATGCCATGGATAGAGTCATGGTACCCATAGTTTAAGATTAGGATATGACTATGATGGATAATCACATTATTTGTTTGTATTCAATTACCCCAAAAAAGAGGGAAATGAATGTGGTTGTAGGGGATGAGCTTAAGTTAGACAAATGGTGATTGTGATCTTTTTTTAACAATAAAGGCATGTAGATGCAAAGCATTGAGAAGCTCACATTGTATTTTGCATTAAAGAGAGGAAAAATGATAAGCTCCTGATCCATACGTATGGGTTATGATGTAGAGTCCAAGCCAATTGAAAGCAAATTTTCCCCTTTTGTTTTTTTCCATATTAGTTACATGTTTATTTTTCTTGAGAACAAGATCTCTTATATTGAATTCTCAAAATTTTAGGTGTTTTTTATAAGCATGTTTGATTCATTCTTAATATACATGGAGATGGGAAAGGGTGCACAAATGATGCTCATCAAGTAACTCAAGTTGAGTTAAACATTACTGACGATAGTCATTTTCCAAAATAAGATCATGAAAAGTTATGAAAAGAGAATGTATTTGGAATTCAAGAGGCAATATATCCTTATATCCATACATGAGAGAAAAAGGTGTAGCACTTGTAGGGGTTCAAATTTTAGTATGATATACCCATAAGGAAAAATAGATGTGTAAGTGCAAATTCTGACCTAAGGCATTAACCATTTTGGTAAGCATGTTGTTAAGGGTTTTTTTAGAGGCTTCAGCTTGTCCATTTACTTGTTGGTGATAAGGTGATGAAAAACTAAGTTTAATACCAAAGATGTCACAAAGGCCCTAAAATTATTTTTTGAATTATTTTCCATTATTGGTGATAATCTTATGGGGAACACTAAAATGACAGATGATGTGATGGGTGATAAATTTAATAATCTTTTCATCTTTTATCGAGACAAAAGGAATAACCTCCATGCATTTGGTAAAATATTCAGTCACAGTAATGATATAATGATGTCATTATGAAGAGTGGGGGTTGATTTCATTGATAAGGTTTAGACCCCTTTGTGAAAAGGGTCAAAAGTCCATTGAAATATGAAGATTATTACTAGGTGTGATGTAAATTAGCATGTTTTTGACACTTGACACACTTTTTCAAATAATCACATCAATATTTATTAAGGGTGGGATAGTAATAACCTAGGTGGAGGATTCACTTAGCCATAGTAAGTACACTAAAGTGGCCCCCACAAATACCCTCATGTGTCTCTTTGATAGCATGAAAGGCTTCTGGACCACAAAGGTAATGGAAGAGGAGGCAATCAAAAGTAGATTTGTAAAGAATTCCTCCCATAATGGTGTAATGGGATGTGCTATGAATAAATTTCCAATGGGAATTCCTAAATAGGCTAGAGGGAGCTATGCCAAGGTGAAGGTAGTCAAAGTTTTGATGATACCAAAGGTCAGGTAGAATATCTCCCACACTAAATATGGTTGGAGTGTTTGATTTGGTATTAGAAGGTTCAGTGAGGTGATGGATAATGACTAAAAGTTTGGAGTCTAAGGGTGCTGACAGGATCTAAAAGGCAACAGAAGCCATGGTTTTGATAAAATTGTTGGTAGATCATAAGGTGATTTGAATATGGTAGTGCTAAAATGATGCTAAAATTTCTATAACTAGTTACTTGTATAGCTACAAAATCTCATTCTTACACTAGTAAATGTTAGTGACTTGGTTGACCATAATTTGGGAGTCACCAAAGTTATTGATTATTTTGGCTCCTAAGGCTAAGCAAGTTTGGAGACCTATTACTAGGGATTCATACTCAACCACATTGTTGGTACATTCAAATTCAAGTTTAATAGATAAAAGAAGTATCTCACCAATAAGGGGGATAAGGATGATACCAACTCCCCCACCTTACTAACATTTGAAACCATTAAAAAACATGGCTATATAATTGGTAAAATCTACTTGAGATAAAATTGTGATTAACACATGTAGGCATTCAAGATGGGGGGTTGGGTGTCTGTTAGGAGTGCGTTGGCCAATTGGTTGGAAATGAATTTCCCCTTGATTGATTTTTGCTAGAATAACTTAAGGTTAAACTTAGATAAAATCATGAGCGACTTAACCATACACTAGTTTTGGTATGGTTTGGAGTGCATGTACTTGAGTGGGTTAATATTAATTATGACAAAAGTTTTGTGGTTGAGAAGGTAGTGGTGAAGTTTGATGGCCATGAAGACTAGAGCCAAACATAGTTTCTTGGTATGTGTTTATCAAGTCTCATACCTAAAAGGTGTGTAGCTAATGTAATAGATGGCTTGTTCTTTGTGTTATTCATCTTGATGGGCAAGTATTGCCCCTAGGGAATGGTCAGTGGTAGAGATATAATGGTACAAATTTTGGTCATCCCTACGAGGTGTGAGGATAGGTGGAGATAGAAGTTAATCTTTAAGTGCATCGAAGGCCTTTTGATAATAAACATTCCACTTAAAAGAGATGTTCTTTTTCAAGAGGTAGTAGAAGGGTTGACACTAACTAGAGAGTTGGGAAATAAAATTATGAATAGATTGGATCTTCCCCTATAAACTAAAAATTTGATTAAGATTGGTCAGAGGTAGCATCTCAATGATGGATTTGATTTTGGTTGGGTCAACCTCAATTCCTAGAAGGCAAATGATGAAGACTAGAAGTTTGCTTGACAAGACCCCAAAAATACATTTCTTGGGATTGAGGTGGACATGATAATGGATAAATCATTCAAAAATAATATTTAGAATGGTTAAGTGGTCTTTGTAAAGTTTGGACTTCTTGAGAAGGTCATCCACATAGTCTTTGACAATTATATGGCTAAGGTCATGAAAAATATATGTCATGACACATTGGTAGGTTGCACCAGCATTCATAAGACTAAAGGGCATGACTCTATAATAAAAAGTCCCCCATGGGGTGATAAATGTAGTTTTGTGTTGATCTTAAAGGGAAATCAAAATCTAATTATAATCTATGATTTTATTCATGAGTGACGACATCTCCTAGCCTATTATGAGATCAACAAGTTGGTCAATGCTAGGTAGAGGAAAATCATCCTTTGGGTAGGTGAGGTTTAGGTCATAAAATTCCACATAGATATGTAGTCCCCTTACGGCTTTAGTGATATGCATGATGTTTGAAACCCATTAGGGATAATCAATGGGTTGAATGAAGTTGAAAGAAATGAAGCATTGAAGATCTTCTTTGACAATGAGAGTTATGCGAGATTACAATTGGAAAAATTTCTATCTAACAAGTTTGGCATTACGATTAGTCACAATTTTTTAGTTGGAAATGGTTGAGTCTATACCAGGCATGTTGGCATATGACCAGGTGAATGAAATACTATAGTCTTGGAGGAAGATAGAGAAGTCCTATAATTCCTTAGGGGTGAGAGTTTGGCCTAGTTTGACAACATGGGGGTCGTCCAGAGTGCGTATGTCAATATCCATAAGTGGGTGTATTCAACATGGTTAAGGTCTCTAGAGGTAAGTATTTGTAGATGGAAGAATTAGGTGCATCAAGGTAGGTGAGAATGGAATCATCATCCTAACACTATATAGTGTGAATTGTAGGAGAGTCTTCCCCTACCAGTTCAAGATGGACTACAGGGATGGATACAAGTGCTCCTTCTTTTTGATAAGTTAGAGGGCTAGAGGTAATCATGTTGATGAACAAAAAAGTAAGGTGGGATGATGTCCTCATCCTAACCCATAGGTGGAGGTGGTATTGGTGAGGAAGGGGTCTCTTCTTCAATAATGGTAAGGGTAGCTTATTTGGTTTTCTTTTTATTACATAGAATGAATCCAAGGTCATACTTCTCATGAGGCTTTTAGGTCTCAATCAAGATCAATGTGTGTAGGCTATGGTCATATCATTATAATCCAAATCCTTTCTAGGCACACTTATGGAGGCATACTTTAGTGAAGTTCAGGTTGTCCAAGTAAAAGAATGTGGAGTTGAATGGTTGAGGTGAAGAGGGGATGGTAGAAATTCTAAGGGGCTTGTTAATTCAACCATAGATAAAGTGGGTTTGATAGCTTGGAGGTCTTAAGGGGGTAATAGCTCTAATGTTGGGGTCATACATAGTTGGTGGTTGAGCCTTCCATATTCTTTTGGAGTTTAAAAGGTGTCAAGGGTGAGGAGGCAGTATTATCTAAGGGTAAGGCATTAAAATGTGGGTTCCAAAGAATCAGTGATGGGTATTTGGTTTATGGAGATAGATGCACAAGTATATACCTCAATAAAAGGGGAAGTAATGTCTTTAGATTTTGTGGGTAAAGGCTTGGTGGTGGTTTTATAGTGATTTAGATGGAGGTAGAAGAATGTCATTAGGTCTGTAGGTCATATTACATGCTACAAAAGGGATAGGGCTACCTTGTGTGGTAATAATTTGAATTTATGTTCAAACTTGACACAATGATGGAGGGTCAAAAGTATACGACCCATGGCTTGGATCTAGGGTCACCCAAGTAAAACATTGTACTAAAATTCACCTTCAACCACATAAAAGAGTTTAGAGAGCATGCAAGGTCCTAGCTGAATGTGAAGGATGCTGGTTCCCAAGGTAGTGGTCATAGTTTCATTAAAGGATATAAAGATGGTTAAAGTTTTAGACATGACATTATCTAGGAGCTTGAGTTTCTCATAGGCATGGGAAGATATTATGTTGATACTGGCTCCACCATCAATCATAACCTATTTGATGTGGGTTTCATTAATGTGGGATGTAATAAAAAGAGGGGGATCTATATCCTTAAAAGTAACAAGGGTAGAGAGTTAGAGAGCACCTATGAAGGCCTCTATAGGTTGCGAGTCTCCTAGTGTGACCTCAATATCTTACATAGCCTCTATCATGTCCTAAAAATGGTGGGGTGAGGTAGAAATGAGTTATTAAAGGCTCACATTAGCTAGGGTCTAGTAAATTTATTTAAGGATGACCCTCCTAATGTATTTAGAGGTGTTAGCCTCTGAGGTGCCTAAGATGGTAACTTTAGGATTAGCTATAAACATGGAGGTTTGGATATAGTTTGGTTTAGGGTGATTTGGTGGGTATGTCCATGGAATGGATACTTTGGCCTTCCTTTTATCCTTTTTTTGTGATTGTGTTACCACATTAATGGTATGGATAGAGGGGAAAGGTGTGATGGGGGGTTGGGTAGATTCTCCATCACTCTGAGGTGAGAGTGGAGGATTAAGAATGTGTTGATGAATAGCTATTGGGTGTATTAGTGGAGGAATGGATGGAAATTCATCTAATAAAATATCATCCTCAACATATAGTTAGTGGATAATGGCCAAGAGAGATTTGTAATTCTTTGTGTCATTCTTAGGTGTCCTATGATAGCTATAGATTTGATGACCATTATACCAGGCCAACTTTGAACTGAGAGAATCAAAAGGTTTGATAGGAGGTAATGTGAGGGAGGATGTCTACAATAATCTTATAATAATGGTCATTTACAATTTTTTTATAGGTAAGAAAGGTTTAGGGATCATGTTTTTAATTGGTAAGATGAGCATGTTGGTGGCAATAGGTTTGGTGAGAGATGGTTTAGGTAAGGTGGTGTTTCTAGTTAATGGTTTTGGTTTGGGTATGGTGGTAGTTAGGGTGGAAAAATTTGATGCTCTGAGTATTGGTAATTTGGGAAGGACTAGTGCATCAAATAATAAATGTGCTGGTGTAACCAATGATAGTGGCAAACATATGTTAAAGGGGGGTTAATTTTTAAGCAAAGTGGAAGGGTGAGGCCCTAAGATAGAGGGAAAAGTAAAGGGAGGCAAAGTTTCAATCATGTGGCCCTTCAATGTTTTCATCCTCTTGGTTGGTGTGGGTCAAGACCTAGGTGTAGGATTAGGTGAGGTAAGTCTACTTTCAATGATGGGTGAACCAAACATTGAGTAGGGAAGGAACCAAGAGTTTTGAAAGGGTTGGTTGGTGATTATTTTGGTTGACTGAGAAAGTGAAGGGTTGGTAGAAGTTTGGATTTGTTTAAGAGGTAGTGAAGATATGATGGATTGGTTGGTTAGAGGAATGCTATAAGGTTTAGGTTTTTTGAGGTAAAGAAGCCCTAAATATTTTTAGAAAGTGGTTGGATCCATGTCTAGTTTTGTAGCCATACCTAACTTTTGAATGAGTTTGGAAAAAGGTTTGTATATTGGTCTAACATCTTGGGTATTGGGTGTCGATAAGACACCTATGGTTTCAGGATGAGGGTTGATAGCCTCATTTTTTTCCTCAAGTAAGGGATGTAAGATTGGGCTAGGTGGCCTCTCCATGAGGGGTGTTTCTGAAAAACTTTCTCCCCTAGGCATGATGTCCATAGTTATGGATTGGTCTATAGTTAGGGGATATGGTGGGATAGGAATGGTTTTATATTTGGGTTGGCTATATAAATGGGTGTGTGATGATTTCAAAGCCTTTATGAGGGAAGATAAGGAAAAAGGAATCTCCTCAGTTTGGTCTTTCAAATGAAGGGAAAGTGACTCTGCCACCTTAATAGATGAAGTGGGGGACAAGAAGGTAGGTTGGATGATAAGTGTATCAAGGACCATATTGACCATGTGGGCATCATGAGAATGTTTAGCTTGTGTGTCCTTAGTTTTGATAAGGGCATGGTTTGAAAAAGGTTTTTTGAAAATGTCAAGAGCTTGATTTTGAGGGGCATTTAGATTATCTAAAATGAGTGCCCATTTGTCGATAAGACTCTAAAAAACATTCTTTAAAGTATTACATAGACTAATTTCATATCCAATTACTTGATGAAATGCATAGAGGTCATTATCATTATACCAAATAGGTGTTGGATTAGAAGAATCAAACTACTAGGGAGGTTTGATGGGTGGAAGTTGTATAAGGTAAGCTTTTAATAACTTCTCTAGAATAGAGGTATAATATTCTCCAAGTGGAATGAATTTTTTTTTGTTGCTTCAATTTGGGTTCCTTGTGTTTTGGTTGGAGGTAATGGGATAATTTTATTTATTGACATTGGGTGGAGGGGTGATTTTAAGGATGATGGCATTTGTGGTTCCCCTGGTCTTAGTTATGTTATTGGCTTAGTCTCATGGCTTGGATAAAGAGGTTTCATTGGTTTTGAAGGTAGATTTATTGTTTTGTAACTTCAATTTACCCTCATCTATGGCTTGGTTTTCTAGTTTATGTTCCATGGTAAAAGCTTCATCAAAAGTTTTGAAACTTTGGACACGTATTTTAGAAGATATATGTCTCGTAGAGACTTGAGCTAAAAGTTCTATAAGTTTAGGTTGAGGTAAGGAAAATGAAATTTGATTAATCAAGCTTCATCAATGAGCAATGAAATCAATAATGGACTCATCATCAAATTTCTTGATAGAATAGAGGTCAGTGATAAAGACCTTTTTTGAAATGTTAATGGAAAAGTGATCTAAGAATACTTGTGTTAGTTGGGTGAAAGGAAAGATGGAATGCTTTATGAGGGCACTATACTACTTGAGTTCTAGGATGGATAAAGACATGGGGAAGGTTAAAAGGAGAAGGGCATCATCATAAGTAATCATGTAACATGTATGCCTTAAATCCCTAAGGTGTTGCTAGGGGTCCTCCTTTCTTTGAAATTTAGTAAATTTTAGAAGTTCCCATTGAGGAGGGTAAGGTCTGATGGGGATAGAAGGATGAATAGGTTTGTTACAAATATGATTTTAGTATAAGATGTTATGAGCCCCCCAAAATAGATGACTCAAGGTTGGTCATCTTGTCCATGAGCATTTTCATTAGGTTAGTTTAAGGTGGTGCACCAAAAGGATTGGAAGGCTAATATTGTGGTTGAGGTTGGGCAACATATTGGTAATTACTTGGTGGTTGAGAAGCTAACATATATTAGAGTGTGGATGCTAGAGGCTAGGTAGGGTAAGTGGATGATGGTGGTTGGGTAGTGGGTACACACCCTTATGGGTTAGGGATGTATCTTAAATTGAGTACAATGTGTAACTATTGAGGAGTCCCTATAGATTAGCCATGGGTGGTAGTTGGGTTGGTAACAAGAGGTGAGGTAGCGACCTTTGTGATAATGGGTGGTGAAGTAGAAGGGATATATACCACTAATCTTGGTAAAAGGGTATTGATCAATGGGTTAGGTTTGACAGAGGGGAGGTTGGTAGTGGTGGTGGTGGGTGCTCAATAATAAGTGGAGTATGATGGGTTGATGGTTGGGTTGTCCCCAAGGTAGAGGAGTCACTAGTAGGGGTGGAAGGTGTAAGGGTAGTGGTTGGATAGATAGATTGGTTTTTAGTTGTGGTATCAAAGGGGTTAGTAGATGAAGATGCCTAGGTGGTCAAAAGTTGGGAGGTGATCATGGAAATAGGGATACCCTTCATAAAGTGGGATGGCATGTCATAAGGAGGATCCTGAGGTGGATTTGAAACTGAGATATGGTGAGGGGAGGTGTTAAGATAGTCCTAAAGGATAATTGAATTATTGTCTATAAAAGTGGTAAAATCCATGTCTCCTTAGGAAAATACCTAATGAAAAGTAGGTCTTCTCAATGAATGAGGTGAATCTTATACCTCAAAGATGTACTCCATAGATGAAGAGGTAGAAGAGGTTGATTTAAGTGACAAGTTCTACTCTACTAGGTCTTTTCACTGCTAGTGAGTGAGAACCATACAAGCAAAAAGGGGAAATAAAACAAGAAAAAACTCACCACTCAAAGTAGAACAAGATAAGAAAATGATCAAGGTAATCAAGACACACACTATGAAGTATGTTAAGCCTAGAGGTTAGTTTCAATCTCACTTTTGGCTTATGCCTTAGTTTATGAGAATGTTTGATAGAAATAGTCTTATAGATTAGGTACTATAGAAGCAGTCTATGGTTGGTTTTGGGTTATTTAGGTGCTCAAAAGAATTTGTATTGGAATTAGTACATGGCTTGGTATTGGGGCCTACCCCTTCACTTCATAGTCCTACAATAATAAGGGTGTCAAGTGCTTAGCTAATATATATTGATATCTAGAGTTTATACTCAATTAGAGATTGGAGTTGGTTCTCCCCTTGGTAATGACCTCTAAGTAAGATTGCTGGGAATGGGTAAGGTGAATGCTAGGTGATGAAATCCCAGTCGGGCCTTATCTAATTTTTTTTTTATGTTTGATTGATGAAAGTGGTTTGGCTAGTCTGTGAAATAAAAGTGGTGTTATGATAAGATTACTATGCTTTAATTCAAAGTGAACCAATGCTAAAATAAAGCAATGGATGTAGTTTATTTTAAACCCAAAAGAAAGTCTAAATTCAATTATGAGCATAGATAGAGAGAAGAGCATACAAATGCAAATGAAACATAATTATAGACTCTAGGTCCCAGTAGGCATGCTAGAATATTTCATGTAAATTTTTGCTTAAGTACTAGAGAAAGAGAAAAAAGAAAATTGATATAGGTATGGCTGAAAAACCTATTTGGTTGTGTGCATACTAAATCAAAAAATTATGAATAACTCTTCTTTAGCTTGGGAGGAATACTTGTAGATAATAAAGCACTAAAGCAAACTTATTTGTTAGATAGATAGTTGGGTGGATTGCTTAGCGATAGCTATATCCTAGAAGTGAGATATTCCTTAGGAGATTTCAACCCACATGTTTTAAATAGTTAAGTTGATAAAAATAGAAAGAATGTACTTGCATCAATTAAAGAAGATTATTAAAACTAAACACAATTATGCTTGCTAATAAAATAGACTAGAAATGATTAAATTAGTGATAAACTAATTAATACTAGTGATAGGGGTGGAGTATGCTTCAAAAAATCAAAAATAGGTTTGTGAGTGGTTAAAAACACAGAGAACTAGATTTGACTGGGTGTAGGTGGGTGAAAATAGGTTGCTTATTTTTGATGCCATAAGTGATTAGTGATGGTTGGGGTGATCATCAGTGGTTGGGGTCTAACCATTGATGGTTTAATATGGAATTATATATTTGATAAATAAATGAATGATAGGATATCATAAATGGATCTAAGAGTTGGGAAAGGGATGGGTTGATTGTGAAATGAAATTAAAGCATGTGAATATTGACAAACAAGTACATGTCTTACTAAAATTTGGTTGGGTGGGTGGTTGATGTAGCTACCTATTGGTGGAATATAGCCTAATTCTAACAAAGTAATGGTACTTAAGATCTTGGTTGAGAGGTTACATCAAGTTGGATCCTAATAAGATGGCTAATAATGTTGATGATGTAGATTGACCTGATTAGCCTACAAAAGAAAAATCTTGAATGCCTAAGTTCCTACTGACTATTTTGGATAGATTTAACCTCTGAAGCCTCTCTCTCCTATAGGCACAAGAAAGAGGTGGAAGTGAAGGTGTAACTAGGCCATCTAAATATAATTCATCCATGTAAAGGCTTGTAACCATAATTAGACAAGTTATTTTTATAAAATCAACATGAGTGGTTTACATATTTGTTTGTTAAGAAGTAGATCTTAACCATTGATGGTCAGGGGTTCCCAAGGCTGACCATTAAAGGTCATCTTGATTATTGATGGTCAGGGTCCATAGGAAAAGGATCCTAAATGTTAGGGTCACTCAACTTGGTGAAAGTAGGTGTAGATAGGTTTGGTGAGGCCAGATAGGTGTAGGTTGGTCCCAAGGGGGTCCTAGGTAGGGCCAAGGGGATTTTAAACATTTAAAAGTGTAGGTGTGCATATTTATAGTGTCTACACTCATACTGGAAAGAAAATATATAAGGTATGTTCAAATTCTACATACACATACCATAGAAATAAGCAAGATTGGCACGAGGGCCACAAACACATAGAAGAGTACAAGCAAGGGACATTATCAAATGTCTAAAGGTACACATAAATGAATATAAGCAAAGGACATTGGCAAATGTCCTAAGGCACACATAAAAGACAAGTAGGAATTGTAAATGCAATCCAACAAGCTACGCTAAGCAAGAAGAGAAAGCATGTAATAACTAGAAAGATATAATCATATCTAACTAATCAAAGAAAGAGTGAAATTATGCAAGACATATTTGGTACAAGACTAGGTATATGTTAAAGATATAAACAAGTGCTAGATACTAGTGAAATATCAATATAGTAATCTATGTAATCTAACATGATAACTTGGAGTGTGTAGTGTAGGAATGACATAACCTAGATGGTTTAGTCATATAGAAGATGCCCCCAATGGGTATGTATATCAATGTGTGTCTCAAATGTAGAAGTAAGATGGCCCCTTAATGGGTAGAGTGAATTAGTCAAGGATCTAGATGTCACTGCACACACTCAAAGAAGATCAAGTGAAGCATGGTAATGTAGACAAATAAATAAATAATAGCATGAAATAACAAATGTAATTCCTAGCATATTAGTAACAATGTAAAGCATGGATGATGCATATAATCAAAATGTTTTTATGTTTTTGGATATATTTGAATGTTTTTAAATTTTCAAATATTATATTGTTTTTGTATTTTTGAAATAAGTAATGTATAGGAAATATTGAGAAAAAATGATACTAACTGATGAGTCTTAGATGAGACTCCCTGTCATGGTGTCCTGTATCAAACAAAGGTATCATGCATGATTATGAAGCATAATGGAAAGGTTGAGACTATGATTCTAAATTCTATGTGCATTATAAATGTTTTGAAATATCTAAAGTAGAAATTTATTTTGGGGTCCCTCCATAACTTTGAGAAGTGGATGAAAATATAGGGCTCTTAGGGACCCATCTAAAAGTAGGAGAAGCTCTCTAACATGTGCTCTATGTATAGATGAATGAGATATCAATGAAGCTACTTTAGGTTTGAATAATTTATCTAGAAGATCTCTAAAACTCTAAAGATATGGAGGTGTATGAACCCTTTGTACTAGCGATGGATGCCTCAACTGTGTCTAAATTTGTACTAGAGGAAGAACTATAACTGATGGGGAAACTAAAATTGGAGAAGTTGGAACTAGTGATTGCAAAAGAGATGGCTCTAAAGTGGGTAGTGGTAACTCATGGAAATCCACCAAATGTAATACCCTAATTAGCATGGATAAATTTCATGCATCTATGAACTGTAGATGCTACTACTTGAATTGTTTGAACTCATGGGCAACCAAGTAACATATCAAAAACTCCTACATTGGGAACTATGGTGAAATGTGTGGTCACATGTGTTAGACATATCTATAAAAGAAGTATAATCTCACCCAATGAACTCTATATTTTCAAATTAAATCCACTAATATATATATCTATTAGAGTGATATCCTACTCTGAATAGCCCAAATGCTGTAATAAGGTAATGGTGCACCTGTTGACACTAAAACCATTATCAATGATAATACTATGAATGGGTTGATTATGAATATGTGCTATGATAAAGAGTGCATTATAATATGAATTATACTCAATAATCTCCTAATCTGAGAAGGATATCAAAGGTATAGTTGTAACCCTAGACTCATACACACCTATCCTACCAATTAAAAGATGTGACTCAACTAAAGGTGCATAGTATGTAGCTGGTAGACGATGTGCATGGTATGTGTAGTGAACACCTGATGTGTCCCCTTTCTCTTGTATATAATGTTGTTGAAATGGAATTGAGAATATTTTAAAATCTTTATCATATGTTAGATTTACTTATGGAGTCTCAACTGAAGTGTCAATATCAAGTAGGTTGTCATCTATCAAGTCCTGTATCTTATGTCTCAAACTAATACATCTATTTGTAGTGTGGCATGGTGCCCTATGAAAATCACAAAATGCATGCTAATCATATCCCTATAGAATATGATTTTTTGGTTCAAATTCCCAAATAGGAGGGAGAGTGATGATGTTACATTCCAATAATTACTATAAAACTTTGGTTGGAGAAACTAGTAGATTGGTAAATATACATTGAGGAGGTGCTGATAAAACCACATATTGAAGGGGCTCTGAAGCCACATTGACTATTGGTTGATTTTGATGCTTATTATCATTGACTTTGACCTTGTATGGTACTTTTATATTACTCTTGTTTTTTTTGTATGGGATGCGTGTATACTTAAGTTTTCCCATTGTAATGAGTTTTACTTCTCTTTCCTTTATGTATGACATAATTCAACGAGGGAAGATAATATTTTGAACATAATAGATTCATGAAATACTAGTAGAAGAATATATTTAAAGAGATCATGTAACTCTTGATCTACCATGGGGCTAGTCATCTTAGCCAAGATGGTCTTATATCAAAGCACATAGTCTGTGAGATACTCCTTTGATTTCTATTTATATTGTGCAATTTGTGCATAAGAGACCTTAACACCAATGTTGATAATAAAATGTGCTAGGAACATGTTAGCTAAATGATTGAATGCATTAAACAATTTTTTTGGTAGAATATAGAACCATTATAAATCATAATCCTTTAGGCTTCATGGAAATAGCTTGGTAAGTAGCTAGTCATTTGGTACATAATCCAAGCATGTTACATAAAAAGCTCTCAAGTGTTTCTCTTGATCACCCTTGCCATCATAAAGAGTAATCTTAGGTTGAAAAAAAAATTGTGGAAAGGGTGTAGAAGTAATGTGGCATGACAATGGTGTATGAAAAATAGCAAAAAAATCCAAATCCTGCATAGGTCTAGTGGCAACTTGCTCAAGATGTAGCATCTTGGATTGAAGAGATATTATTTCTTACATAAGTGCTACCACATCAAAATATAGGGTTGTACTAGCTATAATTGGTGGCATAGAGGTAGGATGGGCTACTATAGGGGGTTATTGAGACATAGTTGCATCTATAGTGTCATTTTGGATTGGTTTCTATGTAGGAATGGAAAACTCAACTTGTTTAGCCTTTTTGATTTCCATGAGATATTGTAATATAAGAGTATGATCTTGAGGTTGTTCCCTAAGTCTTGCTATAAAACTTTAGAGGATCAAATCTTTGTTGAGTAGAAATTCATTATCAATAATGAGTGGAAGTGGATAAATAGTCTAATGTGGTGGAGCATGAGCATTAGTATGTACATCATCATTGATATTTTCATATTGCTCATTGTTTGAATCATTCTGATTAAAATTGGTGTAATGTGGATGTGTAGAAAATATAGCTAGAGTCTGAACTAGTTGTTTATTTATAGTATATGGTTGAGTTGAAGGAATTTGGTTGAATTTAAGAGGATTGCCACTAATTCTTGCACTTCATCTTGAAGGAAGAGATGCAAGGAACTTAGGTGGCATAAGATAATCTAAACAAGGAATTGGAATATGCATAGAAAGGATATAGATCTCCCAAATATTTACGGTGATACCTCAAGAAGCAAAATAGGAGATAGTATATATAACTAGGTATTTTCCAAAAATATTTTTGCAAAATACTATGAATTTTTGAAATTGAAATTTGAATTTCTAAGCTAATTATGCAAGATATAATTCAGAAATTTATGGAAAAGTGTTTGGTTTAGTGGAACCTAGTAGATGCAACTAAGATTTTTAGATTTTTTTTTTTTTTTTGAAAATTAATATGAATTTTTGAAAATTGAAGTGATTTTTTAATTTTAATATGCAACTTAAAAATTAGAAAATGACTGGAAAATTACTGGGAGCTAGTTGATGCAACTAGGGTTTGAAATAAATTTGTTTTAAAATTTACTATAAAATTTTAAAATTTTAGAGAAATTTCTGATTTAATATTCAAGAAAAAATTCAAAAATTAATGGAAAAAAATTAGATAAGAATTTATCCAAGGGTTTCTAGGGTTTTTATGCAAAATTCTAAGTAAGTCGGGTTCACCAAATGACTTTTTTTAGAATTAGAATGTGTAATTCCTATATAATAAATGGGTCTGAGTAAATAAAATTAGTAAATAATATTCAATAGTTAAGCCACTAATTTATGTAAACAAATTATATTTTTGCCTTTTCTAAAAATAGTAATAAGTGAGAGAAAATATGACTTAACTTATTTTGGGTTGTTATGGCTAAAACAAAGTCCGGTACTAGAGGAATAGGAATAGAACACTATCACAAATTGAGATCTAGACTTCATTTTATGATTGGATAGGACTACTGAAAATAAGACACCCTATTGTCTGGTGCTATAGTCTTGGTCTTGTTGCTATTATCCAAATTATTCATAGAGATCTAATTTTTTTGGGTTTTATTCATTGCATTCATGTGAGCCTGTGTATCAAATTTTAGATCCTCATTATTAATGTAACTCCCTATAGAGCTGATTCTTAGTATGTTTGTATCTTTTATGCAATTAAATATAACTTTGACCAATAGGGAAAAGGGGTTAGTGTGTAAAAGATACATTGGATGCACTTTACACCCGTGTGTGGGCACACTACCTACATACCAATACTCTGAGGAGGGATCAAGCTATATGTAGTTCTCCCATTGAAGTGCTTGGTGTAATAGTGTGATGAAAATGTAAGTAAATATGAATGTGGGTGTACTTAGACTAACTAGTGACTGGTGTAAAAGTTTAAATAAGCTTGAAATACTATTGGATGGCTATATGAAAAGAATAGGGAAAAGTACTTGAGTAGTCTCACTTGTATTTTTTCTTCTCTCTTGTAAATGAGTGACAACCCTTCTAAATGGACTTTGAATGGCCTTTTATAGGAGATGTAATGATCCTAAGTTAAATGAATTTGCATTAGGCTAAAATTAATTAGGATAATGATCTAAGAAAAAATGACAATTATAAGCCAAAATACACTTGGACAATAGTGCCATAAATAAGACACCCTAAGTCTCAGTGTTGTAGTCCAAGTTTGGGTGATATTGTCTAGCAAGCAAGAGACCTGGGGGGATGGATTTGTCATGGAAATAAAATCCTAGGTCAAAAAGGGTTTAGTATATAAGGCTATATATGACTGTAAAATAATGAAAACATGCCTAAGAGGGTCAAAAGAGCAAGAAAAATAGACCCATGGATTGGGTGTCATTAACCATACTCAAGTTACCAAATTTTGCATTTTATATGACTACAAGGGTTTACCACATATGTGATGTGTTTTGTGCTTTATGAACTTATATATTTTTTTGAATTAATGATTCATAAGTGATAAGTGGAATTTAATGTATATTTTGAAGACATCGATTCACCACCTCTCTTCATGGCTATGATTCCAATAGTAAGGGGGATGGATTTAGTTTCTCCATTTCTACCATAAGTGATAGGTCATAATATAATAATATTGACTAAAAATAGGTTTGGTGGGGGGGGGGTTGAAAATAAAAACTTTTTTAGGGAGAACACTAGATGGTGACACTGTAATACTCTCTTTAGGATTAAATACATGGGTGACTTCAGGAATGGCTTTGGGATTTTTGTTAAACTCAAGACCATGTTTTTATTTGGGTTTATTGAAATATCTTAATGTAACATCATGTGTCCCTCACTCATAACATCTCATGCCAAAGCCTTTCTAGACACATCATTGTAGGTACATTTAAGAAAAGCATAGTTTGTCCAAGAACAAGAAGTTTCAGGAGAAATATTTGGCAAAAAATGGGATATCAATATATGAAGATGATCGATAAATTCCTCCATATACTAAATGAGTCTATAGGAAAGGAATAAAAAAAGTGATAACATACCCCAGGTTAAGATAGTAGTAACACTACTTATTTGGGTGCCCAATCTCTTGAGTAGGGAAGGAGTTCAATGTTAATAACTAGTATTCTCCTATTATGGAGTCTTATCAAGAATTCATGATGAAGATATTGTCAAAATAGTTGACACTTCATTGAATGATGGTGATGGGGTCACATTTGTAGAGGGAGTAAAAGATAATTAGGTTGAAAGGTTAGTTTGTAGGTTTTAAATAGATGTGGATCAACAAGGATGATGTTAACTTGGCCATCATGTTCATATTTTATATATTAATGTAAAGTGGATGGAAAATAATGTATAGCATAAATATAAGGATGACATAGGATGACATTATATTGGAATTCTCATTTTACCACATAGAACAACTCATGAATGTCATAAGAACTTGCCTAGATGGGGTTAATAATGGTTCTAAGTGTTGGATCCATTCTATCATTAAAAGCTTAAAATAATGTTGGGGATTGAGCTAAGACTTTTTATACATGTTGTAGTTATTTAAACACATGTGAGGAGATAATATTAATACAATCCCCATTATTAATCATAACCCTTTTGATTCGAGTTTGATTAACTTGTGTAGTGATAAATAGTTGGGGGTCCTAATCTTTAGATGTTATTGGAGCTATTTCAAAATCATTAAAACTAATAGATGAGGCCATCTATAAATATCCAATTAATGTCATCATAGGTTGGGTTTCATCAAGTTACACTTGTATAGCTTGAAGTGCTTCTATCATTACCTGATAATGCTAAGGGGATTTATCAATTAGTTCATAGAGGGACATTTTGACTAGGATTTGGTGGATTTGATTTAGAACTAATATCTATATAAAATATGAATATTTATTCTTATGTAAATTCCCAAAAATGGAGACTTTAGATTTTGCAGTGGAGGGTTTAGATTTTTTTGTGATTGGGACATGATCTTTAGTTATATATACTTTGGATTTGTTTACTCTTTGGTTTTGAGGGCCTACAGTTGAGACCACATAGCTATGTTTTTCATATCAATTTGAAATAGTGGGGGATTTTTCCAAGTTCTCACATTATCAGTATTCAAAGGTCTTAAGGGTGGATCAGGAATCAAGTTAAGATTATTAATCAATATTTTGGACTCTTGATTTAACTTACATTGTAAAGGGTTTACTATATCATTATCTTGGTTGGTTATGTTTTTAGTGTTTTGATCAAAGAGGTGATCATGTTGTTTAATTAAAAGATCATACTCATCTAATAGATTATGAAATGAATTTTATAGCATTTTAGTTCTTAGTGTGATGTCCAAGTATCCTATGATAAAGTAAACTTTGTTTTTACAGTACCATGTTGGTTTCTAGATATGAGGATTAACTCGTTTGATAGGAGGTAGCATGATAAGATAGGTTTGAAATAGTTTCTTGAGGATAGTGGCATAAGATATTTGAAAAAGATCTTGATGTAGTTTTTTTATCTTTCAGGGTATCAACTTTTGGGTCATGCTTACATTTGTACCTTCCTATTTTGTGTTAGTGGTATATGTGGTTTAAGTGGGTTGTAATGATGTCTTATAATTTTTTTTAGGGTAATAAAAAATTTTAGGATTAAAACAAGGTTTTGGAATTGGTAGTAAAGGCGAAAGATTTTTGATCTGACTTAGATCCCTTGATAGAAGACTCTATAATTGAGATCTTAAGTTTTGAAGAAAGATGGGGCCCTAGGATAGATGGTTTATTTTATCTTAGGGGAATGGACATATTTCCTTTTTTAATGTGGATAGAGGTATTGGGAGTATTTTTATAAAGATCCTTGTTTTGGGGAAGCTCAAGTCTTATAGGTGTTTCTTGCAAGGTTTTACCCTTTGGTATACCCAAACACTTATCCCACATGTGGGGAAAATAAAATTACTTTTTATCTTCCACTTTTTATGGATGACTTTCAGTGTGTGTAGATAAGCCTTATTCTAGAGGATCTCATGTAATGATATAAATAATGCTTGAGTGTATATTGGAAATGGGTTTAGTTGGTTTAGAGGTATAGAATGTATATCATGTAAGGAGATCTGGTATTCGTATTGTTGTAGATGATGACTCAAGTGTGTTATAAAATTTTTTAGGCAAAAATTTATCATGGATGGTATTTATTACATGGGTGTCCTAATCTAGGGTATTTCACTTATTATTTTGTATAGTTTTAGATGAGGATGAATGGTTAAGGAATGGTTTCCTAAATATGTTAATAGATTGATTTTGAGGAGCATTTGGGTTATCCAACTATAACTCCCCTCAATCAATGAGGTTATGTACTAGGATTTTAAAATATCAACACCTATTAATTTCATGACTTGGCACATGATGGTAAGTAAAAAAATCACTTTATCTATACCAACTTAGTTTTGGTTGAGATTCATCGATAGGTCTAATGGGAGGAAGCTCAATGACCACTGCCTTTAATATTTTATCTAGAGTATTACCTATGTGAGAATAGAATTAGGTTTATTTGTTTTCAATAAAATTTTCACCCTTGGATAGGTTATTAAATCCTCCTACAAATTGAGTGAAACACTTCATTACCTCTAGGATTGTTGGTTGCCTATAACAGAGGTAAACCTATAGATTGAAGGGCTAGCTCTCTAGATTTGTCTTTGATAGCTTATCACCTATACTACTTGATTGCTTGGAATGAATAGAGATATAAGTAAAATGAAAGTAACCTATTATAAATATGTCATACACCAAATTTATTTCCACTAGACTACCATATAATTTCACTATGGAAGATGACTCACAAGACTAGTTTCAACATCCTAGATTGCTTTAACATAAGTGTTTCAAACATGAAGGTGATATGCATTGCACTTCTCAAGGTGAATGAACAAGAGGTCTAATTATATACACTAATGTTATTAATTATAATTAGAGATATAAAAGGAGACTAAATAAACTTCATGTGACTTGTTAGAGAGCAAACTACTTTCAGAAAATGTGAAAGAGGAAAGTGAACAAAAGGATAGATGATTACCACTTGTCATTCCACTATGCACTACTTCACACACTTATACAAGAAGTTATGACATAAAACCCAGGTTTTAAATATTTATTCAAAGGAAAATATATTATTAAAACTAGTATGGCTTTTCCATACCAAGTGTGGATCATGCAAAATTAGTCAAAAGTGGCATCTCTTATAGAGAATAGTGAAGAGAGAGAGAGGTGGTAGAAAAAGATTGAAAAATGTACATAATAATTATAATAAGAAGATTTATTATATGTTATATAATATTTCCAAGAACATGTGTCTCACTCCTGAAGCAACTCCAACCTTCCAAGTGGCATAGGGGTTACAAACTTGTTTGACACCTTGACTAGCTACTTAGAAATAGCCCTTATTTGCATGAAAGGAGTGATAAATGGAATTAAATATCATTAATTATACTTGGAATAATATCATAACAATAATTTAACATATTAAATTCCCTAGGAAACTCTTATGACTTGCCATTTCATTATTTATATGCATAGGTGTCTTGAAACTCTTTATTTCCCATGCCTAGTTTGGTCCAAGTGGCCTAAAACTCGAGTGCATATTATCCATATCATAATAACTATATGAATGTTATTAAAATATTTTATAAATCATAAAACACAAATTTTTTTTGTTGGACCATGTCCCAAAAACTCATTTTGCTCCTTAAGCCTTCACTAGGCCTTGTTTCCCTATAGCCTTTTTTCCTGTAAATTCTTTGTGTAGGGAGTTTTATGGATGATATTGAAAAAATAAGGAAATATTATAGGATTATATATTTATTTATAGATATATTTCAAATTTAATCTTCAAAAACTCAGTGGAAACCCATTTTTTTTGCTTTTCTCTCTCTTGAATTAGGCCTCCTTGCTTTGGACCCTACTTTCTTTCTCCATACTTCTGCCAGACATGTGAAATCACCTAAAAGAGTTTGATTCAAATTACCTATGCCAAAACCAACCTAAATGTAAAATTTGGGGTCCTGAGACCCTGTGGAAGTATGCAAACCAAAAAATGGCCAAGTCACTCAGTCTCATTTTGAGCTTGTTTGAGACTATAGTACTTCAGATATGTCTTCTTATGTCTAGTAATCATTAATATATGCCAATTTTAGAATGCAATCAGTTTTAATGTTATCAATGTTCTCCTTTAAGGTTTGATGGTAAATATTTCATTATTTTATAAGAATGGAATCATGAAATAGCTATTTAGATTCCTATTCTATAATGTTAAGATGTCATAACCTTTTTTGTTCATATGATTCTATGATTAGACCTGGAATAATCTCAACTTCATGTTCTAGTTCAAATAATTCTATGAGTACTAGGTCATCCTCCTTGGTTGAGTCTATTATCCACTCATCTTCATATTATATTATATGATATGGTTGAACATAGACCTTTGACTTGTCCTTCTATAATTTATAGGCCTAAAGATCTATATTCAAATTATAGGCTCAGTAATGGGAGGATGATGAATCAGTTAGCCAATCCTCCCATGGTATAGAAAAACCTTTAGATTATGCAATGCCTTGTGTGTTATAGGGTTTTCATATTAAAAAATAAAGGTCTAAATTAAATTTTCTTGAACATGTGACCAATGTATTGTAATATATGTACCCAATAATTTGGGGTGACAGCCTCCATAGTCCAAACCTTAATGTACTAGTAAATATAAAGCTTAGGGAAATATCCTTCATGAAATATTGGAGAGTATTTACTTACTCCTTCTGGTAACTAAAACTAAACTAAAAGGATTTTTTAGGATTCATCTCTTTGCATATGTGCCTCTTTATTTATAGACCACCAATTCAAATCAATCAAATTCAATGCATGTGTGAGATCACTATCTCTCTGATTGATATCATGAACATATTATTGGAATAGAATAATAAACTAACCAACATCCTCAATGGAAATGTAGTGTGGTTGTTGGGATTTCATTGCAAAAACCATGTATAGAAGTCATACCTCATGGTTTCCCTTCATCCAATTGATAATTTTAATGTCAAAATCTCCAATTATTGAATAATCCATTCCAAGGTAGAACACCTTATCTCATTAGTTTTATGTAATCTTGATTTATTTAATTGGCTTGATATAAAATAACCTATGTATGATTGAGTTTGTAACCTTATGGACATAAAACATACATCATCTACCAATAATGGAAGAATTTAAACATGTGGTAACATAAACTTGAGATCTTATTAAGGGGTTAATGGTAATTAAGAAGGAAAAGAAAAATAAAAAAGAGTTAATCTAGAAACCACCTAAATTGGGTTAGTTTAAATTAAACTTTGATGGGGCTTGTAGAGGTAATTCAAGGGTTTCAGGAGCATGGTGTGTGATAAAAGATTCTAGTGGTTCTCTAATCAAAGCATCTTTAAAACTTCCATATTAAACTAATAATAAAGATGAGGCTTAGACTTTGACCACAGGAGTTGAGATGGCTCTAGAATGTGGTATAATCTCCTTAGATATTGAAGGGGAATATCAAGTTGTGATTTAAGATATTAATAATTAAAGGAAAAATCATGGAAAATTACTAATATTTTAGATATTATCTAGCCCAAATTGGATAAACTACAATTTTGGTCATGTACTTATTGATTTTGGGAAAAAAAGTTAGTTATAGAATTTCTTGCTAATGCAGTAATAGACCAAATCATGGATATAAGAATGAACAATGTTAGGACTAGTTAGGAAGATTGTAAACATTTCAATCAAAATGATCTCTAAATTTAATTTGAGAAAATATGTGTTTTTAATTTAATTTTATAATAAAATTTAAATTAATCTTTTTATGTCTTTAGAAAGGTGATATCTAATTTATCTGATGATGTGTCTAGTTGGGCTTTGACATCGGAGGCTACATGAATATCTAGTAAAGTGATAAACCTTTATTTTTAATCATGGCCTCTATAAGATTTGAAGAGATCATATTGATTGATTGGGATGGGTTAGCAAATGATATGAGTGTGATTTAGTTTTTATTAAGGGTTAGGCATGTTGATTGGGGCCAATTTTGCATGTTATTTTGGTGAAATGGTTTAATTTTTGGTAACATATGTGGAGTGGCCATTAGTTTTTAGTAGGGCCAAGAATAGAAAAATGGGGTTTGTAAGAATGGTGTCAGAGGACACATCTCTTTAATGTCTTTTAGATTCTGATGCTAGAGGTGGTGGAAGCCATTGAGCAGGTATTAGGGATGGCAAATTTGGCAGTGAGCAATTAGGTAAGGTTTAATTTGGATTTAGATTCTATTTTTACCATTAATCTTTATTTGATTATGTCAAATTTAGATCAGGTCTAGAAACTAGGGTTGTTTTTTGTTTGGTTGGAATATATATAGGGTCTCTTACTAGAAATTGAAGCTCTCCTTGGTTCATCAACCATTCTTCCTTTTTCTATTACAGACTCTTTTGGTTTTATTCCTTTGTCTATTTTTTACACTTTAGGTTCTAGGTTTTTGGTGTTAGTTTATTTTTATTGAGAGGTAGATGAGGCCTATGCAGATAAGTAGAATGTGGTAGGAAACATGGGTATGTGTTTATTTTAGGTACATGATTTTCTATATCCTATCTCAGGCCTAGAAGACTGGCAGGCACTAAGAAGGTAACTAGAATGTGATAATGAAATCAAATGGTTGGAAAAGGGTGTGTCGATGGGGGTGTTTAAGGTTACCCATATTAGAAAGGTAAAGATTTGTTGTTGAAGGACATAGGGAGCATGCAGTGTTGTCTAGTTTTCTCTACGTTGAAAGAGGTGAAGGGAATATAACATGGGAAGGTGGTGATGTTGGATGGAATAATTACTAAGGATAAGGTTAAAAAAGTTTAGTTAGTGGCTTCAATAGGTTTTTTAATCATGCAAGTTGGGTGATTTCCTATTCAGTAATGGGAAGTTGATAGAATTAGCAATATTGGAGTGAATGTTATTTGTCTAGTCTTTTTTAGCTTTTATAGACTGATTATGGTTTTAAGTAGTTTTATTAGTGAATTTTTGAAATATTTTTGATAAGATAAATAGTAACTATTAGATAATTTTGTTGTATAGTGATAATTGGTCATCCTAAATTATGTATTAAACTTTTTTTTGTGATGGTCAATATGACTTAATTTTTTTAATATTAAGCTAGACTAGTCTTTTGTTCTCTAGAATCTAATATGTTATAAGGTCTAGGGATACATTAATTCCATAGCATTGATTAGAAAAAACATAGACTTGATAGGAAACTTCTTTAAATTCAATGGTACCTTTGGTAGGCTTGTTTGATTGTAGAGGAAGTCACATTCAGTGGCTCACAAGGCCTATCATTTATCTTCAACATTCAACTTCATCCAACTATTCTCACTATAGACATAGGGAGAGTTCAACTCTCTACTAATACAATATTCCTTTTGTCCATCCTTATTTAAAGCAATCACGATAATATTGTCTCCTTGATGAGCTTCTAACTTCTTCCTTACTGTATTGATGGTCATCTAACCATCATAGGCCCATTTTTTTCCAATGAGAACATGATAATGCATCTCATTCATACTCATATATATGATTTCAAAGTCACCATGCAAACTCAATTATGTGACTTTGATCTCTACATCCTCTAATATACTAATATGTTAAATGTGCCCATAATCTACAAGAATTAGTGTAACTAAGTTGTAACTGAACATAAGTCAGCCAATAGTAACCCATGTTGACCAAGGGATCATATTTATAGTGATTCCAAAATTTAACACTACATTAGGTACATCATATTGTGTTATTTCAATGTCCATTATTGAATAAACATCCCATATTTTTTTGGTTTTTACATACCATATCATTTAGTTTGCTCATTGTTGGAACTTTCATGCACACTCTAGTATATTATAGAGAAAATTGGCAATATTTTGTGATATTTCCTCATTCCAAAATTTAATAAGGAGCTTCATCAAATCCATAAATGTAATTATAACACCATCTTATCAAATTATGTACACTATCTACCCATATATTCACATATTTTTGGCTGAAACATCATCTTTAGTGGTCTCTTTTAGATGAATCATTTTTAGAATCTATATTACTTCACTCATTAACCCTTTTTCCATGATGGGTTCTATATACTTATCTAGTTGTGATTTATTGATCCCATGGTCTCATGACAATTCTAAATGTGGTAATCCCTAAACTACATGTTAATGATGAGTGGTGACTTGTAAGAAGGCATCATGTTGGGCTTACATAGTTATCATATTTAAATTTATTACATCCTTCTCCTCATGATATTTTTTTGACATTGCACAATGCTCTATATCATGTTATTTAGAAACTTTACAATAGTTGAAGTAAGATTGACATTTTAGATTCATAGGGAAATTCTTACGTACATGGTTGAATTCACTGTATAGATAACATTAAATTGGGGGTCAAGGTCCATTTCCTCTACCTCCTTAAATTCCTCCTTAATAACCTCCCCTTGTTTCTCCATGGTATCCTCCTCTATTCAATTAGAAACCCCAATTACCAAACTATTGTGGTCTATATTTCATAGTATTCTATTGTGGATTCCATCCTTGTGATTATTTATTTCCCCCATTTTTACCATATTAAGCCTGAGATGGTTGTGATGCCTAGTTAGAATACATTCACTATAGTATCATAGTATTCCATGAATTCCAATTCTATATAGGATATATCCAATTCTAAATAAGTGGATTCCAACAAGGTGTGTATGTAGTTTGGTAGACTAGTACTATCGATGCCCAAGGTGTAGCAGTTGTATTAGTGTCAGACCTAATCACTTTAGGTGTGATGATATCTTGTGTTGTATTTTCTTTCTGTTTAACTACCACAAATACATTTTTGTGAAATCCTCTCTTTTTCCTTATAGTGATTGATAATTCTTCTCATCATGGTTTTGGAATTTATAGAAGTTATAGTATAAATTTTTTGGGTTCCTTATATATTATTGTAGTAGATGACATTGAGATGTCACATGTCATACTATTTGATAAATATCATAGAACTTATTTTTTATTTTTGGGCATTCATTCTTATGGTGCCCTTATTTTCCACACTCCATACACCAAATATATGACCTAGGTCTAAATTTCTTCTTCTTTTTGTTGTTATAATAATTTTATGAGGATTTTTAACATGTTCTCTATTGGGTGAATATTTTGTCATCTACTAATTGATGGCAAAATGGGTATATCAACCATAGCACAAGGAGATTTATATAGAAAAAAGTGCAGGTTTACCATAGCATAATGAGATAAATCTCTCCTCTCATCAAGGGGAGGTTCCCTATAAACTACTATATATTAATATAAACTAAAAATAGACTCAGGGATGAGATCACACCATCCATCTCTCTTTTTTTAGAGATGATGTTTACAAGGCAAAGGAGAAATCTTGGCTGATGACTGAAACCATTTCTCTTCTTTTAGAAATGATGTTCAACAAGCTAAATAAAAACTTCTTGGATAGTAACCAGATCCATGAGAAACCCACAAAAGCACAGTCTTTCATTGCTTCCCTTACTAATTTGTAGTGTACGTAACAGTAGAATGAAGTGCAACTCAAAGTATCCACTAAAAACTACAACAAATCATAATATCACAAAGGATAAAAGTAGTTCAAAGCCTTTCTAATACCCTTCATGATAAAAAATGAAAAAAAACACAAGCTAAAGATAATTATAATAGCATAAAGTCTTTATAATTAACTTCAGAACATCTTCAAATAATTCCAACACACTTTGCTTGTTTAATCAAATAGATGAAATATTATTAGGAAATTGACATAAGAATAATCTCCTAAACAACACAATTTATTCCAACACAAAGTTAGAAAATTAACCTGCTTTCTCATTCATTCAAGAAAATATGATTTACAATCTGAGCTCAAAGTCTCAAGAAGCATCTCAATTTGGGTAGAGCCTTTTTGCTTTTAATTACCAAAAGGTCAATTACCAAAAAGCCCCCTTTTATAAAAGAGGCTCCCCTTTATTTATAAGGAGAAGCCTTGAAAATTGATAAAAGACCTAAATATCCTTTCCTAGTCAAATATGGAAGTCTTTGTTGACTTTGGACTTTCCATCTTTTTACATGTAATTGCACATGACAAAAGTACATGTGCAAATGTCCAAAGTGGTTACATAAGTGCATTTGAAAAAAGGAAATTAAACCAATGGAAAGTTGATTCAATTTGTAGCTCCATCTTTCTTTATATGAGCATCGTACATGGTGATAGTCTCTTGTATCCTGATATATTTGGAGCAACAGTATTCTTGAAGATCACCTTGGCCCTGACTGTGGCATTTTTCACTGTTGTGACTAATTTTGCATGACTAGTTAACCTAGTTTTTAATTATCTAGAGTTAACTGATTATCTAGGACATTGTCCATAGAGGCCACTGAAAATGTTTTCTCCTCAAATTCTTTCCAAAACATACCTTCAAATTCTTGAATCATTTCTTCTGCTGAAATAAACTGGTTGTCTTGTGTGGTAAGTTTGCAAGGTAATTCCTCCAATTTATGTAATAGACTGATATCACTTTGTTCACTGAGGTCTCTAGAAGATTCAAGGTCTCTAATTAACTCCTTAAGCACCCAACTCCTATACATCAATGCTTCTTTAGTTTTAATATATGATTCTCTATCAGTAATGATGCCAATTGATATTAGAGTGCTTATTTTTAGCTTCTTCATATCCATCCATTTTTAAAGATATTTATCTATGCTTTCAACATCTTGAGAAATGATATTGATAAGATAATCTAGTTCTATTCTCATTTTCTTCATCTTAGCCATTTTCTCAGACAACTCTATAATTAAGGAAATCCCTTGTGTATGCATCTTGCCTAAGTAATCCTCAAGCACTTTTCCCTTGAGATAGGTCTTTTATACCTTTTAAATCATGAGGTCGTCAATGGAGATAGCCTCTAGAGTTATAGTTTTTGGAGTGAAAGTAATACTCCTTATCACCATGATCAATTATTCTACCATTACTTTATAATGGTCCTTCATTTCTCTTTTCCCATCAAATTTCTGAACCATAATGTCCATCACTGATTGTAAGTCACTCTTAGCACTTTTGTGAGTTACCTTCCCCAATTCAATTCAGGAGACTAAGTAGTCACTCATATCAAAAGTTTTAAGAGTTACATCTTGTGGAGGTCTAACAACTTCTAGAAAGTTGTGCCCCTTATCTTCAATCATCTTTGAAAGAATTTTTGGCTTTTTGGGAGTCTTGACTTTGGCTGACAACATTTTAGTGAAATTGAAGTCATCTAGGGAGATGGCATGTTTCTTCCTTTTGGGTGTGTAAGCTCACAACTAAGGTGGGAGGACCTAAGCACTTACATTATCATCAATCCCTATATTTGGTGTCACTAGGGTAGCACCCACACTGTTGGTGGAAACAATGGGTGTAGTATCAGTTAAAGCTACACCTGCTGATGAATGGTCGAGGGCAGAACTATCTTTGATATCAAAAGATGGATATGACAAACTGGGGATTGATCCTAAGGAATGAAGAACATCTTCAAAAGTGTTTTGAGGATTGCCAAAAATAATTTTTGAAGGAGAGGTAACTCTAAAAGAGGGAATACTGATTAGAGAAATATGTGGAGTTACATTAGGTGAGATAGGCAAGGAAGAAGAAACTCCTACATTTGGCTGTACACCTACTTGTGGAGATAGAGTTTTCTTTTTCTATTAACCTATAGGCCTATCATTAGTTTCCATCTATTTTTTTTCTAGTTTTTTGATGCTCTACTTTTCAACTTCCATGTATGTCATTCCTGGTTCCTTCTCTACAACTTGTGACTTCTTTGTCACAAAGACAATCCTAGGCTTATGTGGCCTATCAGAAGCAATGACATCACTTTTATTCTTCATCCTATTTTCTACCCTCCTCCTTGTTTCTTCTTGAAATTTGGCTTATGACCCTATAATAAACTCTTTCAAGGTGATTCCCTTATTTGTTAACCAATCATTGGTGTTTGCCAATATTGGTTTGAATCTCATTCTCAAGGAAGTCAACTCCTTCTGAGACCATTTGATCAGGGGAAGAGGGGCATTGTCAACTTGTTTAGCATGGTATCTATTATTTATCAAATCTCTATCATCCACTAGATTTGTAGGGATATTAGTGAGCCCCATATACTCTATTTTCTTAAGGGACAATCTATTATAGTCCATCTTTTTGATGTCTTCAACTGTCCTCAAATTGACCCAAATATCTTAGATCATCAGCTCATGGAAATAGGTCTTCCTTCGGATTATATATTTCACACCTCTATAATCAAAATTTGGCCTCCTTTTGAAATTCTTCATGGTTATAAGTTACATTTTAGTCTCCATTGCTCTAGCTTTTACAACGGTCAATACTAAGAATTTGCTAATTTCAATTGGGAACTTGAAACTAGGTTTCTTGAGTTCCATCTGTTTATTATGCACAACAATAATTTACCTACATAGCTCCATCAAGACCAATTTATCTAAGGGGAATCTCAAAATCATATAGGGATAACATTGGAAAAAGCCAACCCATAGATAAGAAAAATTATGGAACTGTAAGAACATACATCTGAAGTCATTCACAACTTTCCAGGCTTCATCTAACACTCTTTTATGTTCTAATTGGGGATCAAAGAGACACAACATACCATGAATAAAGCATCATTTACCCTTCTAAAATGATGGATGGAACCCTTCAATGTCAACTAATGATAATATTGATACACCAGGGTCATTTTCCTATCTCCTTCCGATGTTAAACCTAGGAAGGTTCTCATTGATGCCACAATATACACTAAGTATGACATCATATAAAATTTGGAGGTAGTAGATATCTTCATCAATTGCTCATGCAGAGCATTGTTGATTTGTTCTCATAAAATGATTTATTTACATTGGAGAATAATATTAACAAAGGGGTACATCCATTCATGAAACTAAGAGGAAGAGGGTAAACCTCTTACCTTGCTGAGGAGCGTGATCAAGTCACCAACTTCTTCAATGAAATCACTCCATGGAAAGCTCCATGGCCACCTTGACAAGTTTGCCCTTGGAGTCTTGAGCCATCTATTATTGATCACTTTCTTTGCCTTTTTGAGATCTTTGTCATATTCCTTTTGTGCTTCAATGAAGTCAAGCTTCAACACATCAGTAATAAGAGGACACATGAATACTTTGTCAATGGACTTAGGGTCTAGTCTAATCACCACATTACCACCAATGTCTAACATAGCCCTAGTATCCTTGTTGTAGAACTAAGCACACTAGAGAATGAACTCTATGTGGTGAGCCGCTACAAGAAAAGAAGATACTAGATGGATATTACTCTCAATTATCTTCTTTATTTCATTGCTGGGGTTGCTCGATTTGGTTCTTTCTATGAACTCAACCATATCCATGTGCCTAATCTTTATATCCCTGATGTTGTCAATATTAGAAGTAATCGAGGTGATTGGGAAAACATCTTAATACTTTTACTTCATCTTCAATTTCTTTAGAGAAACCTCAATCATTTAGACAAGCCTTGGTCAAAAGTATGCTAATGAAGAAGGATCTTGGAGAGAAATTGCAACAAGAATCATGATCACGAAATTAGGGGAAATATTGGAAATCTAGGAAAATTGCATATTGATTATCATGATCATGGGAATTCACTTGAAAGGGCTAAGGCATGAGCAGGTTAGAACGTTTAAAGGGAAGTGGGCTCAGAAGAGTGAGAAAATCAAAATTTCCTAGAGTTAGGAAAATCAGAGAGAAAACAAGCAGGGGTGGCAAAAATTGTTGCCCTTTCATGTTAAAAATAGTTCTATATAGGCAGTAAAAATTGCCACCATTGCATGCAAAATTCATGCATGGGTGGTAATTTTTTCTACCTATGCATATGGGTAACTACGTGTAAGGGTAGTAATTTTTTGCCGCCCTTGCATGTTGATAATAACTTCATGTGAGGGTGGCAAAAATTTCTGTCCTTACATGGGAGGATATGTAATGGAATTGTGTGATGGTAGTAATTTTTTCTACCCTCACATGAAGGTGAAAAGATGGTGTAATGGTGGTGAAAATCACTACCTTTACATGGGATGAGGCAAATTGTGTAAAGGCAGTGATTTCCACTGCCATTACATCACTAAAAATGGACAATGGTGGGGGGCAGGGTTTTGTCCTCCTAGATCACCTCCTTGGGGAAGAAAGGGAGGAGGGGGAAGAAAAACACAAGATAAAAACTTAAACAAGAAATCAAAGGAGAGACCAAAACCCTAAGAGAGAGAAAAACAAAAAAAATGAAAACCTAGAAAATGAAAATAAGAAAGCAAAACCCTACCTGGCAAATCACAATATCATGCTTGAATCTAAAGAAATCATGATTCCACTCATTTGCATGATCAACTAGATGCAGGGAGGATGAGGAGACAAATTGAATTGAATTAAATGAGCTAAATAAATGGGTTTAAAAGGTTGAAAATCAACCCTAACCACTTGGCACGTGTGGCCGTAAATGCCGTGTATGAAAACTGAGATCATGTAGGGGCAACAAAAATTGCCACCTCTACATGTGAGGTTGAAATAGGATATAGAGGCAATGATTTTTACTGATCCTACATGGAAAAATGCAAGGGTAGAAAAAATTGCTGCCTTGCATGGAAAGAGTCAAAAAAATGCAATGGTGGCAAGAAATGCCGCCCTTGCATGGGAACTAAAAAAACACATTAACTCCTTAAAATTTATCAAAAATTTGACGTCTTGATCACATCAAAATCATAATGATTTTCACATTTTTTGAGGAATCATAATGAGGAAATGTTACAAACTTTTCAAGGATGCTAGTTGACCAAACATGAGATCAAGAAAAACCTGTCTCAAAAGATGAATTTAGAGTGAAAAATACAAAATAGACAAGTTTTGTAGGGGTTGTTCCAAAAATAGGCATAGATAATTTTGGAAATAACAGCTGGATCTTGTTGGGGAACTTCCATTGATCAAATCTTGAAATGATAAATGAGAGTAGAAACTAGTCTCTAAGTACCTTCATCCATGCCATTAGGCCACCAAGTCAAGCTAAAAAAGAAAAAGACAAAAAAAATCAAATGGAAATAAATAAACATAAGAATATACAAATGAACAAGGGAACTCATCTAATACTTCAAGGATTGAAGTGTTTCAGATGTTGCCCACTGTAAGGCAATGAGAATGGCATTCCATCTTGATATTCCAGCAAGAAGCTATTTTCATCGTAGATCTGATGAATGATAAATGGGCCTCTCCACAAAGAATCAAATTTACCATGCATTCCTTTTTGTTCTCTCCTCTTGTCCCACAACAAGACTTGATCTCCAATTTGAAAATCATGAATCCTTGCTCTTTTGTCAAAGAGTTTCTTTACCTAATTTTGATGTGTAGTAATCTGGTCCACTACCATGGTTCGCTACTCATCTAGTTTGATTAGGCACATGATCCTTTTATCAATGGGATTTTTGAAGGTTGAATCTTCAATCATTTTTGCCAACCTCAATGCTAGTAGCTCCAAGGTGATTGGTATCTCTACATTCAAACCATACAGAATTTGTAATGGTGACATACCTAGTGCCCTCTTGGGTGTAGTTTGTCTACCCACAAAGCATCGAACAATGCTTTATGCCAAGTTCTTTGATTATTATCTACCAATTTTTGGATAATGGTAACTAGATTCTTATCTCTTGATTCTACTTGACCATTTCCTTATGGATAGTAGTCAGAGGAGTGGGAAAGAATAATCTTGTAAATATAGTAAAACTCAATAACCTCATGAGAAGAGAAACAAGTAGCATTATCTATTACAATCCTAGCCAGGACCCTAAATTAGGAGATGATATTTTCTTTAATAAAATTACATACCACTTCCAAAGTAGCATGCTTAGTTGGAATGGCTTCCACCCATTTGGTAAAATAGTCAGTCACGATGAGAACATAGTCGTGTTTGAGACTTGAGGATGGGTTCACTGCGCTATTGAAATCAATACCCCATTATTGAAAAGTTTCTTTGATCACCACTGGGTTGAGATGTAATGCAGCCAATTTAGGTTTCTCGATGAACTATTGACATAATTCACACCTACATACCCATTTATACGCATCTTGAAACAATGTAAGCCAATAGTATCTTGCTTATAGAATTTTGTGACCTGTCAGTAGTGCAAAAAAATGTCCTCCATAAGCGAAATTATGGAAGGATTGTAAAAGTTTACTTTGTTGTACCTTATCGATGCAACAAAGAAATACCCCATCAAGGCTTCTCTTATACAAACCATTGTCCCACAAGACATAGTTAGCAGCCTTTAACTTAACATTCCTTTTTCTTTGTAGGATAGATGGGTGGGACACTCACCATAGGTAATAAAATGAGTGATATTGGAATACCACTCATCAGTAGTAGCAACGAAGAGAACTTTAAGCATGTCTTCAACCTTTGTTTCTTCATGTTCTATTTCCTTAGGTATGTTATTAGCAGTCAATTGGCAGAGCCCTTTTCCCCACACAAGTTTGGTAGGTTTGATATCAAGATCAAACTCCTAAATTTTGGAAATATAATTTCCCCTTCTAGTACCAAACTCCTATTGAGTTAGAATGGACTTCATTGTTGTATCAGGCACCAAAACAATAGTATGTGAATTTAGAATATAGAATCTAAAATGCTTTACCACCTTGACCATGGCAAAAGCATGCTTCTCCATATTTGAATAATTCAATTCATGAGCTTTGAGAGGAAAACTCATAAATGATATAGGAGATTCCACACCTTCTTCATTTTGCTAGACCAAAATAGCTAAAAGTGTATGCTCAGAAGCATAACTATATATTATGAAGTCTTTGGTATAATATGGACAAACTAGGATTGGTGTGTGGGCGATCACTTTCTTGATATCTTCATATGATAACTTTCCTTATTCAGTCCAATGGAAAGTGGCTTTACCCTTCATCATGTTGACAATGTTGCCAGTCTTCTCTATAAATTCTAGAATGAATCTTTGTAGAAAATTCACCTTTCCAAAGAAAAAATGAACAGTAGTCTTACTAGCAGGAAGAGTAAGGTTTTGGATAGATTTGACTCTTTCTAAGTCAATTTTTATGCCTTCTCAATATACAGTGTGACCAAGAAGTTTACCTTCTGTAACCCCAAAAATTGACTTCTTGGGATTAAGAGAAATACCATTTTACCGATAGCATTCCAGCACTTGTTGTAGATGATGCACATGATTAGGATGATGTTTGGAAAAAATGGTCAAGTCATCAAGATATACCATGATAAACTTCCCCATTTCATCTTTGAAGGCAAGATCCATTGCTCTTTGGAAGGTAGCACCAACATTGATCAAACTAAAAGGCATTCTTTGATATGCAAAAGTGCCCCAAGGTGTAGTGAAAGTATTTTTATGTTTATCTACTTCATTGACTTCTACTTGATTGTACCCAAAAAACCCATCTAACATTGATAACATTTCTGAACCAGTCACTATTTATAACACTTGGTCCATGATGAGTAGGGGGTAGTTATCTTTTAAAGAAGATTGATTTAGGTTTCTAAAATCAACACAAATAAAAAAATTTCTATTCTTTTTTCTCATGGAAACTATGTTAACAATCTATGTGGAATGATGGATTAGAAAAATATTTCTTGCATTCAGCATTTTTTGGATCTCAGAAAGGATAGTAGCTAATATTTTGGGGTTGTATTGCCTTTGTTTCTACTTGTAAGGTAATGACCCAACTTTTAGAGGAATTTTATGCCAAATTTCTTTAGGCCTAAGAGACTTCAAATCATCGTAATAATATGCCAAAACATTAATGTAATGGTGAAGAAGAGTAACAAATTTGAGCTTTTCATCAGAAATGTGGCAATTCTTGATGTTGACCATTTTGGTATTTTTTGTTGTACTCAAATTTACCTAATCAAATTCCTTGGAGGAACTTGAATCCATTTGTCACTGCTTAACATACCTGTCATGCTTATCAAAAAACCTCTCAAGAGAAACCAATCCTTTTGGAATTTTATTCCCTTTGTGTTGAAGGAACTCTTCACCAATTTTGGAATTTATTTTAGGAATTGATTCCCATGGTGGAGATTTGCTACCTTCAAAATAAATCTCCTCAAAGCTGTCCATCTTTCCCAAAAAAGCAATAATTTGGTTGTCATTTTGTAGATTATTTGAGAAAACTAGCCCACCTACCTTCAAAAATTCTATTGATAAAAGGATCATGTGCCTAACTGAACTAGATGAGCAGTGAACCATGGTAGTGGACTGGATTACTACACATCAAAATCAAGTAAAGAAATTCTTCGACAAAAGAGCAAGGATTCATGATTTTCAAATTGGAGATCAAGTTTTGTTGTGGGACAAGAGGAGAGAACCAAAAGGAATGCATGGTAAATTTGATTATTTGTGGAGAGGCCCATTTATCATTCATCAGGTCTATGGTGAAAATAACTTCTTGCTTGAATATAAATACTATGTCTTAGACCATAGAGAATAAGGTAATGGAAATGAAAACTTTAATTAAAAAATTTGAAGAAGTGATCATTACCCACACCTATTGTGAAGCCAATGGTGTAGCAGATTAGCTAGCTAATTGTGCAGTCTGGACTGGTCAAATAGTGAGGTGGCATGAAACATTAGTAAAGAATGTGGATTTGAGGGCAATCATTCTTCATGATGTAACCTATGCAAAGGAAGGAAAGATCGAAGTGTATAAGAAATAATATTAGTAGGAGGAGCGGCAGTGCGGGGAAAGGACAACAATCATTAAAGAGTAAGGCCCTCAAGAGAGAGAAGAGGATCCTGAATAAGCACAATCAAAGCCAATTTTCCTATCAACTCGACAATAGATGGAATTATTGCAATGACCTCAGCAATTGGGGTTCTAAGAAAATGAATATGGCAAGTGAAAGGAAGGGAGAACATTGAAAACAGGAACCCAAGAGCTATGATGAATGGAAAGAAAAACATGAAGTCTGGAGAATTTTGCAGAAAGGAAAAGTTATGAGCTACTTAGAAAGACTTCATGGATCGAAACCGCATATCACCATGACTTTTTTCAAAAATTGGAAGGATGAAAGGGTCACCCTGCATGGTGTCACAGTGAACTTAACAGAGGATTTTATAACTGAGGTTACTGGGCTGCCTATCGATGGACTCAAATTCTCCAAACAGACAAGCATTTCGAATGAGGCCTTCTGTAGGTTCCCCAAAATGGAAGTGGAAGAGTAGAAACTGGTCAAGAATGGGGATTTCTTTGAATTGGATCAGATTAAAGGGATATGGAGGGATGTCTTAAGCTGCATAAGGGAGTACTTCATTTTGGATGGAAGAAGTAAGCGTGCGCACAAATTCCACTTTGTCTTCCTTAACCATTTCAGGCACAAGGTTAGTTTGTCTTTTCCCTTTTATCTATGTTTCTCCTTGGTCCTAAGTTTATATGCTCATAGGAAAAAGGAAATGCACCCTATCCATCATGAAGGCCTTATTCTATTAATCGAAGGCTACTGTAAGAATAATGCTATGGTTAAGCACCCTATACATGGGAAAAACAAGGAGTCAGGGAATAGAAAGAGTGAATGTGTTACTGAGAAAGGCAAAATCAAGCTCCCTAGTACTAAAAAGTAGATTGTAGAAGAAGATATGGAGCGGGAGAGTATTGATAAACCCAGTAAGGAAAACTTGGAGGAAGAAGAAGGAACTGAAAGTCGGGCTACAAACTCTAATGAGGATGAAGAATGTCCTGAGAAGAATGAAAAAGATGATGTCGATACAGAGGAGGATTCTGCAAATAGAACTGAAGACATTGAGGAAAACCAGAAAGAGGCAGAGTTTGATTTTGGCAGGATGACCCTGTTGAGGACCCAGGATCGAAGAATGAAAAGAAAACTATAGGGCAGGATGATAATCAAGAAATGGAAGTGGAAATTCAAAATGAAATTAAAGAGCGGGAACATAAGGGTCGAGAAGATATCACTGAAGAAGACAGGAACAGTCCTAATAAAAAGTCTGAGGATTGGAGGGGGAAAAAACTGAATGATGAAACACATACACCAATGAACTAGGTTAATTGCAAAGCAGAGGCATCTTCTTAATTTGATTCTTGGATGTGCAGGGAGGTTATGAACCTCAAAATGAAAGTGGAAACAATATAAGATACCCTAAAAGAGGTATGGAACAAAATCAACAATATAGATAATCAGATAGGAGAGATCCCAGCCAAGCTCAAAGCCTATGAGAAACACCTCCGGGAACTAATTAAGGACAATAGAATGAAAATGGAGATAACTACATCTAATATTTGTGCTGCTACTGTCAATATTAGTAAAAGAGCTAGTGAGGAGACTAAAGCTTTGGAGGGACCCAGCAAAAGAACGAGACAAAGTACTAGAAAGAAGGTTACTCAAAAAGGGGCAATGCTGGTGGAAACCACTTCCCAGGATACTGTTTTGAAAGAAAAAGAAATAATGAAAATGATATTGGAACTGGATGAATAATTTGGTTCCTCTTGCTGGTAAAGAATTTGGTCTAGTTCTTTGTTTTCTTGTTGTCTTCCTATGTCTAAGGTGTTGCCAGATCTCTATTTTTTTGGGTTGTGACCGGTTGTCTTTTTGGTGGTTTTAGGTCCATTTAAAACCTGTTTTTGCTACTTCCTTGTTGTAGTTTTTAGACTTTGTATGTGTTTTGGTTGCTCTATCTTTTTTCCTTGTACTAGGGTTTTGGGGCCCCTTCAAAACTTGCTTTTACCATAATCTAAAACTTCTTGCTTGAATATCAATATGGAACACCATTCTCATTGCCTCACAATGGGCAACATCTAAAACACTTAAATCCTTGAAGTATTAAATGAGTTCCCTTATACATTTGTAAATTCTTATGTTTATTTATTTCCATTTGGTTTTTCATGTCTTTTTATTTTTTAGGTCGACTCCATGGCCCAATGGCATGGATGAAGGAACTTAGAGACTAGTTTCTACTCCCATTGATCATTTCAAGAGTCGATCAATGGAAGTTCTCCAATAGGAGCCAACTTTTGATTCCAAAATTAGCTATGCCCATTTTTGGAACAACCCCTACAAAACTTGTCTATTTCATGTTTTTCACTCTAAATTCATCTTTCAAGACAAGTTTTTCTTGATCTCGTGTTTGGTCAAGTAGCATCCTTGAAAATTTTGTAACATTCCCTCATTATGATTCCTAAAAAAATGTGAAAATCATTATGATTTCGATGTGATCAGGAGGTCAAATTTTTGATAAATTTGAAGGAGTTAATGTGGCTTCCCATGAGCTAGGTGGGCTAGTTCTCTCAATTAATCTTCCACAGTGGGGTTTCTTTCAAGTATCACATTTTATTTTATTATAACCACCATCAAATATTGTTTTAGATTTAAGAGATTCTATGTAATTTAGGGTACCTCTTAGTTTAGCAGTAGTTGTGATGTCTCCTTTGATTCTATAGATGTGGTAGTTGTAGAGATATCTCCTTCATCTTATTATAAAATTTGAAGTTGTGTAATGAAATCCTTAGAATGTCCAACAATTAAAGGACATGTCTCTATAGATAGGAATGTTGTTATGTTCTTCTTCTCTTGGTTTGAGAAACTCTGAGAAACTTCATGATATATAGTCTTTTATACTTCTAGGGTTCTTATGTGAACTTCTAAAATTAGTCCTTAATAATTATATTCATCTAAAGCTATGTATTAATTAATATGATTTTGAAAAATAATGGGCTCAAGGGATGTGTGCTCCCTTGGGAAATAATCCTTAACTCCAAAGATGTATCTCTCAAAACTTAAACTTGTACCATCTTGGTGACTAGAAGGCAATCCTTGGTTTTCTTTCTAGAATAGCCTTCTTAGAAAATTTATATTTTTAACCATTTTTTATACTTTTATAATACTAACATATTATTTTATCTATGTTAAATCCTTAGCACTTCCTCATACTCTATCTTTACTTTATTCAAGATCCCCGATCTATCTCTCCTCACTGTGCACAATTATCCTTATCATCTCCTTTAATCCAAATCATCAATACTAATACCAATGCTTCTTCTATTCATATCTTCCTAAAACACACTCTATTTATTCCATATCCTCTATTGTCTCAACTCTCTTTCTATCTCCAAGGTCTTCTTTTGGGCCTTTTCCTCTAGATTCTCCATGCTGGACATAGGTTCAAGATCTATATTTTTATCTTTTATTCATTCTGCCTTATGTCACACACACCCCCATGGTGGCCTAAGTGACTACTCCATATGGAAATGAATAGGTACCATCACTTTCTCCACATCCAACATCTTAATGAGCATAGGAAGTCACTTTAATAATTTTACTCTTATCCTTCTCATAAATAGATCCTTTGCCACTATAAATGTTACATATCCTTATACTATAAACTTTTTGATATACCCATAAATGGTTAAATCCAACCAATGATCTATTGCATGGGTATAATTGGTGTTTAAGGCCTTAAGCTTTTGGATATTTTCCTCAAACCATGTAATGTCAGTAGTCATAGGAGATCTAAAACAATGATGTTTTAGATGAGAAAATTAGTTAACTAATAATTGAGGTATTTCACACAAGAATATCTCATAAATTTCCCCACAAATATGTTCCTTCATAATCTATTGTTCAAAACACCCTATTATTTTAGCTTCCTTCTATGCAAACTCAATGATTTTTTTATTTAGCTAGTGTTATACATCTATTTGACTAAGAAACCACCTTAACATATCCTCAAATAGTGAGTTCCATGCTCATTATACCTTTATTAATAGATGTTCCTAGGATCACTAGAACATGTTAATTATAAGGATAAATCATATAATTTGAGGAAGATCTTCTGGGAAAGTAAAAATCATTACTCAATATTCAACTTATATACTAGGATCATAGAGTTTTACACAATCTTGATTAATCTTATTACTATCTACTTATCCAGATATTTAATGGTAATACTTAGGTATGTTGACATAGTTTTCAAACTTATAGATAAAATAACTTTTTGTTATTCATTATTATAATAATATTTCTAATAGTTGAAAGTAATTTGTAGATGTATACAAAGGAAGATTATAAATTCATAGAGTTATTACGTAATATCACCTAACTTGAAAATGAGTAGATAATATCAAATATAAGACAACCATTTTATGAGAGATAGTCTTGTAACACATATCAATACCCAAAAAATATATCTCATTTAGTAAGTTTACAGTTATCATATTAATCACTGATTATTAAATCTACTTATAATCTCATATTATAAAGCACTCATTACACTTTCATTCTAGATATCCAAGGCTATACTAATTCCTTTAAGAATTTAATAATAAAGTTTAATCAAAAGGCCTGCATATAATATTACCCAACACTATCCAACCTGTTCTACTACAATCCATAAGAATATATAATCTTGAAAACTATATTGTTATAACCATGATGTCAATACTTGGAATCTAGGTATGTCAAACCATATTATATTACTAAATATTCCATGTACATTATCCCAACTAAAATTAGAATATCTTCATAACATTCTTGTATAATAATTGCTAACCTAAAAACCATGATCTCTATTCATGTGGAACATTCATATATGTAAGCAGGTAGTTTACACATTCCCCAGATAATAAATACATAGGTGTACTCTTAAACCTTTCTCTTTTAATTTAAATATTTTCAACACATTCAATTCTAGATTATATGTGTTGATTATGTATTTTAACATGATCTTGGTTGTATGTTAGTCACCAAAAAAGAACTCAAGTTAGACTCAAGCAAAGGCAAGGTGTGTTATACACACCCATGTATGTATTCCTTCCTTTTAATTAAAAATTTCATTACTATATTAAAGGGAGGGGGAAATGTGGACACTATTTTATTGATTATATAACACCTCTATTTTTTACACTTTGAAAAATTAGACCTTTGATGTTTTTCTTAGTTTTGGACCTTTCTCACTTTTAGAAGTCTCACATCTACTCTATCTTATGCCCCTTGGCCTATATCTTGGTTACAATAGTATTATGTTTATGACCAAAACATTATATCTTGTGCATAATGCTTAAGACATGCTTATCTTCCACTTCTACAAGTTATGTGTCTGTATCTCCTTTCATGTTCCCTTGACACTAGCATCAGGAATAGAAACTTGTATTGACTCAAGTGTCCTTTGACGTAAGTATCTAGTGCCTTAAATTAATATAATTTTGAAATTAAACATATCTTAATGGCTAACCTAAGTGATATAATGCAAGTTACTTCTCAAAAGGGATTGATATAAATATAATATCAACCCTCATTCATACCAAAAAAACCTAGCAAAGATCAAGGCAACTTATAAAAAACATTAAATCAAATACTCAATAACTCAACACTTCACTATTTTACCCTATTTTCATATTAGTCATAGGGACAACACATACATAGGTCTGAATTACTAAATTAGTATGCTAAAGGCCTGATTTTTCAAGTTACAAGATAGTTCAATGTCATACTTGCTTTACACATATTTCATGATTCACATAAAAGCCAAAACACAAGGGAAAACTACATTAATCTGAGGCCCTCTTCAAAGTATCATATATGTAGGTAGTTTTCATTGATATAAGGTCCTTTAAGGTTATATTGACACCATGTGCCCACTAAACCATTTTTACTAGTGCCACTATAAAGATGAAGAACTAGGTTTTTGTAATTTCATGAGGAGTGACACTCCATGACCCATATCTAAATGTACCAAAGTGAAGGTAAAGATAAACCCAATATAATTTATGTGATTTCATCCTTTTCCAAAAGGTATTTTTTACAAGACACCTATTTCAATTTTAGACACTATCATCGATGCAAACATCCTAAACTAATGTTAGTGTCTACAACTTTAGAAACACCCAATCTAAAATCTTACAACTATTTTAGAATCATCTTCTAATATAATTCCTACCTATTTAAGATATATAATTACATTTGAATCATAATTAAATAATTAAATTACTTCTTTTTTATTTCCATATCTAGCATAGTAATACTCATTATTTTTATCCTATCTTAGTTTAATAGCTTTAATATACATTTATCTGAGTTTAACATCTAACTACCCTACTATAGAGATAGTTTATATCCTTGTTCCATAAGATATCTCTACCCCATTAACCCTATACAAATCCAATGTAGGTCCATTTTATGGTTAAATATAAATTGAGGCCCAAGCCCTTAAAAACATATAATTCAAGTGTATAATCTTAAAATAACCAAGAAAATGAAAAATTAAAAGCAACCCAAAGTTGTAGTTGAATTGCTTGAGGATACTTTGGCACTCCATTTTTAATGATCCAAATGTTTCCAAGGAGCCAATGAAGGATGTTTAATTTCAAATCCTTTTTACAATATCACCCCTCTATTTTTTGACTAAACTTCAATGTTGCTAAAAACATGGTTAAATATAAAGCTCTAATTATTAGTATGTAAACAAACATTGCTTTCTATAGTCACTTCATTTTGACCCTTTTAGTGTATAAATTACATTTAAGAAAGATTTTATAAAATCACATGTAAATTTAATTGAGAATCAATATTAAATCCAAATTTACCTATAAAACTCTTATTTTAATCTAAAATCATAGTGACACATCCCTAATTGGGGCAATGGATCATCTCGTAGTATTAATCTAATCAAATACATACAATATCAATTTTAACTTTGTATAAATTTATCACAAGCTAATTAAATAAATATTGTATGGATAAAATAACATTTTAAACATCTCATTATTTTAATTTCTAATTAATATTTGATTAATTAGCCTAATCTTCCTCTAATAAGAAATTTCATGACTTACTGATGGGATGTGGGTGAGTTCGTAAAGTGACTTGGTTGCTTCAAAAACCAAGTTCAAATCTCATTTTGGTATTAAAGGCTAGTTATAGCTGATTATTGGTATTCTTAGGCCAATTGTGGTTGACCATTGGTATTCATGGGCCGATTGTAATCATGGACAGTATTCTTGGGCCAGCTATGGCCATTCATTAGTATTCTTGGGATAATTGTGTGCATTATAGGTAATTATGCTACTTTTGATAGATGATCACTTGGGGATCTAGGCCCTCGATTATGTCCCAGACCGATTGGAGATCTAGTCAAAAATGAATAAGGTAAGGATCCCAAAAGAATTGGTATCTATAAAAAAAGGAAATTTCATGACTTTTTAGAATTATCATATTTTCCTAAATCAAAAGTGTTTTATTACCTCACATAGGTGATGTAATTCAACAAAGTCAGTGGGAAAGAGTAGGAGTGTAATCAAGCTCTTACACTTACCTTACACACTCTTCTTCTTATACCCTTCTTACACACTCCAGAGGTCCTCAATGCAATTTACTTCTTTCCTTCCTTATACACTCCAAAAAGTCCTTAAATGACACATATTACATACTCTAGGTGTGAAATCATGAGTGTGAGGACTCTTCCTCAATCATGGATCTTGATCTTTATTCAATGGTCCATTATCATCCTAAAAGTCTATAAACAAAAGGTTGAATGGCTATTATAAACATGATTTTTGATTTTAGTGTTATTATTTAAAAATATATCAAGAAGCTTCACCTTCTCATCTCATGTGCCAAGACAAACCACAAGTGAACAAGGGTAGATGATGCCCATGAAATACTAGCATTGCCAAAGACTCTTAGATCATAAGATGAGCTCAACATCTATGTATCTATCATCAAACAAGTATTTAAGGGAGGTAAAAATGTTTTATTTATCGTCCAAATTTCATTCCTTATTTTTCCCTCATAGCTCACCCAAGTTATTAGACTTGGGTGGTTATGTCTCTAATTTATTTTTGGTTATTTCACTAAAAATTGACTAACCTCATCTTGGATTTATAATCTACCTAATGGCACATAAAGTGGGACCTCTTAAAGGATTGGAAACACCCCAAAAAATATTCTAGATCATTTCAATTATTATAATTGGTCTTACAACAAGCTAATTCTCTTTTTTTTATCTAAAAAATCAGTCAAAAACATGTTCAAGTGAAAATGGTGAATTGATGACTACATATCACTAATTTTAACACTAAAATTAGTGAAATAATATTTGGTTCTCTTCTAATTGGAAAATCATCTTTGTAAGTGATGAAATTATCTCTATTATTTTATAATCTATTTTGTTTCTATGCATGTTTTTTATCAATAAAATTGTAGACTCTTTTAGTGAAATCATTCAACAATCGAAAAAACTGTTCAAATATTTTGGTGAAATTGTATAAGACATTAGCGAAATAACTTGGAAATGATGAAAACATTCTCTTGCTATTATTTTGTTCTGGTTTTCATTCTAACTATTAGTGAAATTATATATCAAATTATCAAAATTATCATTCTCTATGTTTTGTGGTCTTCCTATTTGCAGGTCAAAATCAATGAATTTAGCACCCTCAATAGTGAAATCATTGAATGTATGAGAAAAATCATCTCAGTTAATATCAAATTGGTTTTCTAATTCTATGTTTTGTTTATAGGTTTCAATGACAAAATTGAAGTAATTATTACTGAAGTTACCCTACTAAATGGTGAAATCACTCTAAGACAAAAACCCAAGAGCTCAAAAATTCCAAATTTTTTATTTATTTTTTAATTTAATGAACTTAAATGAATCCACTTATTTATTGATGTAGGGTACTAAGAAAAAAATGAATTTTTGATGTAGTTTAGCATTTTTAATGTTTTTCAAAGTATCTTACACATTTGGAAATTTGGCATTTAAAAAAATAAAATCATACTTCTATTTGGTTTTAAACAAAGGAAAATTTATATTGGTTTAATTAATTTGATTTCTTATATTTCTACCTAAATAAAACTATGTATGCTCTTTATTCATTCTTAGGAACTTGGATGACTAAAAAATAACCATTTATTCCTTTCTATTTTTTTTGATTTAGTGAACATGAGTTCATAGCCTCCTCACAAGTATTTTATGTGTACATTGACCTTGGGTTTAATATCCAAACATATTACCAACCCCACTTATTTGGTTGGGTATAAAATTAAGCACATCATTCAATTAGATAGTGGTTGAGTGGTTAACATGACAAGTTGAGTGGATCTTTGGCACAGGCACGTTCTAGACATCACACTTCACTAAATAATTGATGGATGAAGTGGTTGTGAAAGGATAAGACCCTTTAATAACAAGATATATGGCTTGACATCTAATTTATAGATAGTTCTAAAGTGCCCACATATCACAAGGTATATCAAGACCAACTATTTTTCCATCAAATATTTAGGGTATAAATGCATTTTTACCATAGATAAATCACTAATATATGGGTAAAAAGATTTATAACCCCCAAATATTGACTTTTATATATGAAAATTTAAGATTAAGGGAGTGTAAAAACCTTACCAATAACATGTAATAATTAATTCATTTTAATAAATGCTAAACTCTATCCTCTCAAAATCAAGTATATTAATAGGACTCGGTGACTATATTGCAACCCATGTAAATTTCCACATGATTGCTTAGATTTTTTTGTTAAAAACCCATTTTATGCTTACAACATTGTTTGAAAACACATCCAAAACACATGGTCCCTTATATACACCAAGTTATCATTACAAATCCAAAACACATGGTCCCTTATAAAAAGAGGCATTATGCTATAAAAAATTCATACAAACAAAATTAGTGACATTATCGACATGGTCCAATACCTATCCTATTTGTTCTAACCATGTGAATCCTAACTTTTTGTCAAAACTTGTGCCTACATACCATTCAATTTATTTCAAACCTAAGTGTAAGTTCATGTGCTCATTATAACATGCCTTCATTTCAAATTTGTAAACATGTTTTTTTAAATTTTAAGACCAAAATTATTTTAAAACATGTATCATTACACAATTTGATTTAGTTCACAACCAAGTGTCAATTCTAATTTTCCTTCTATTTCTAATTTTAAAATTTAAAGTTCCAAGTTCAAAGTATTGTTCCAATTCTAGTTCAATTTATGTCAAGGTTAACCCCTTTTAAAATAATAAGATCTAAACCAAGTTTAGATCTTGATTAAAAATTTAAAGATCAAATTTATGATTCTTGTGCCAATACTTTATGTATTATAAGTGATTCAAATTCAAACATTCCCCAAGGTCTTACCCATTGAGAATTGTGTATCTAAAAACATTGAATCTAAAGTTTATGGATACATACTCTTAGATGATCTTGCCATTACTTATTGAGATCATTGACATTGATATAACCTTTTATTGGTATGTTAAACACAACTAATACACTTTACCCTGGACCCATTTTCAAGTGCGTTTTACCAATCCTAGATAAGTTTTTAAGATGCCTAAACCTCTTTTCAAAATTAACATCATAGACTTAATCATGCCTAGATACACACATAATGGGGATATATATAACCCATCATTTGATGAGGAAGTGGTTTATAACCCCTATGGATATGACCATTATGTGGAAGATGAATATGATCAATCATATCTTGTTAATGTGTCCTCCAATATTGAATTTGAACTACATAATCCATTTCTTATAATTATGCCAACTACCACTAAACAAGGTCAACATTACCAACAATATCTTCCAAGTATACGAACCCATACCAAAAAAGGCCAATAATGCCTCCAACATGTGTTGTTTGAAAATATATAGAGACTTAATCCAATGTACCTTATAAACATACCTCCTAATGATGAATATTGGAAAGATAAATTGTATAGACAACTATTTGAAAATAAAGATAAACATATTATTAGGTTATTAAAAATGGGTGTGAAATTTCCTCCAAATTTTCCCATGGAAAAATAACAATATTTGGTTATATCACACAAATAAGCACCTCTTGATTTGCTAGACAATCAAGCAACTACTAGACATAATCCCACTTTTAACCAAGCCTTAGTAGTGTAAAATATAGGAAAATTTTAACTAGTTAATCCTAAAACACATCCAACTTATTGATTCATAAATACAACATGCTATGTAGGCCTTATCTACTTTATTCAACTCCTTTAATAGTCTCCAAGTTCAAAATCAAACATTGTTATAAAGCAATCTTCCAATAGAATAACTATTAGATTTATTATAATATCCAATGTATAGACTAGATCACTATGTTAAAAGGACATTATTTGAGGATATGTTTAGGACACCTCTAGTTGAAACCAACTTAACAACTAATCCTAATTTATAGGTCCTTACAGACTCCACCCAACATGTGGTGGAAAATTCTCAAATGTCCTATTTAAACGCACATCAAGCACCATCTAAAACACAAAATAAAATTATTCCATCTTCCCCATGAGTTCTTTCTTCTAATGTTACAAGTACCTTGCCATAATAGTTTGCTAACACACATGAACCACAATAATAAATTACAAGTAATACACCCCATTGAGTGACAACTAGTACCCCACCTCCATAGGGGTGGTCAATTCTCCACTCCAAAAAGTGCCAAATAATCCCCCACCTTAATAGGGGGAAACCAACATTCTATTAAAAGTTTTGATCAATCTTCTATAAATGTTTTCTAATCCACAATGTGCTTCTATTAGCTAACCAATTATTTATTCTATTAGATAACCAATTATTTATTATCAAGTTAACAATAGGTTCCTCCTATGTGGTGAGTTCCTACAAATAAATATCAGGTCCCTTTCTAACTAAAAATAATACCATTAAATATTCAACAAACCACTCCTATGTTCAAGCCTTAGTTACCTCGAATTCAAAATTATTCTCAACAAGTACCATACCAATAATAAATACCATATCACTAATAAAAGTCTAATCCAAGAGTGAATATTCTTGGTAGAGCCAATTATGTTAAAATTTACCAATAATCTATGTTTATTAATTTCCAAAGTCAAGGTAAACTACCCTTAACCACCCAAAAAAAATTTCCTAATCCATCTCATTTTTTTCCTATCATCCAAGATTTTCAAGAAGTTAAAGATGGACTTTCGACCATTTAAAAAGGTAACCATAGTAATAAATTCAAACTTGATGATATATGTTATTATCCATTTGAAATGATATATCTTCAAGTACCTCTCCCATATCATTTTGAGATGCCCAATTTTGATAAATAAAAAGGTACATATACTTACTTATAGTGACATATACTTACGTCAATTGTTTATTAACAATTTGGTGGGGCAAGCATTAAAATAGTTACTGACTCTAGCTAATAATTCTATTAACAACTTTGATGACTTGTTTGATAAAATTGTGAAACATTTCTCCTCTAATATATAAAATTATTTAACTATGGTTGAATTATGTCAAGATAAAAAAAGAGGATGAGAAATCTTGGCTAAGTATCTTCAATGGTGGCATGCAATGGCTAGTCAAATTCTGCATAATCTCCCCAAAAAATAACTAGATGTAACATTCATGGCCAATCTTCAATTTCATTTGTATTATAATCTAAAACTAAACTATGAAAATACCTTTAAAGAAATAATTTCTAAAGTGAAAAAAAAATGAGCAAGCACTTGTTGACAAGGCAATTATCAAAATTTACTCTCAGAACCAAATAAAGAACAAAACTCAGGAACAAACTCCCATACAAGCACAAGTGAGTACATTATAAAAGCCTAGACCCTTTAACAAGAAAAAAATGTAATAAGAGATGGAGTGACCAAATATAGAAAAGTACAAATGGTGAAACTACTTCCTATCTAAACAAGCCCTCCTAATCAATAACTCACTTTATAAAGGCTACCTCTAAGAATGGGTCTTTCCTATCATAGACATTTTAGCATTATATGTGAGCCTATTGAGATGGTCTTTCAAAAACTAATTTTAGCCAACATGATCATCTAGCCAATAGTGAGACCTGTCCTTGCAGATCAATCAAAGCTTGATTGGTATAGAGAGAATTATTTTTATGACTATCATCAAGTTAAAGGACATACTATTCATATATTCATACAACTTTTCCATCTCAATGAATATTTGATTGAAAATGGTGAAATAGAGTTGGATAATGTGGCTACAAAATCTAAGAAAAATCTAGGTATACATCAAAACCCCTTTCCACAATATAACTCCATAATCAAAATCAGAACCAGTGTTAAGACAATAACTAGAATCAGAATAGGCTACAAAAAAATCAGCAATAATGACAGAATCATCAATAATAGAACCATAATCAGGGACACAATACCCAAGTAAGTTATAATACCATTCCTTATGACTATAATGTTGTAAGCTACATCACAAATGTATTTATAGATACCATTAAGATTAAACCACTTAAAAATAGTACTCATAGACCTATTAAGTCTATTCTTAGATCTCCACCTCCATTTTTGGTAACCATCTTTTGGTTCATAATATCCCTAATGCTAATCAATGACAAAGAGTTAATATACCAAGTTTTCATCCACCTTCATCTGATTATAGTAACCTTCCACCAAATCATGGGTATGTAATCACAACATGACATGCCAAGGTTATCATTCAATGTCTTATACCTTCTTATTCCAATCACCCTATTCAAGGTCCTCCACCTCACAAAGTTAAGCCAAGTTCCCCCATCAATGATAAACCCTATGCTATTTTTTAATAATTATAGAAAATGACTACATATATTTTTATTTTAGATCTCTTGTGTACATTTGAAATCCATAAGAACATATTAAATTTTTTTTTAGTTAGTCAAAGGTACCAAGTGACACTACGTTTGATTAAATTTCAAACTCTTGTAAGTCATTTGGATCTTGGCCAATAACTTACCTTTGATCAAATGGACATCTCACCCCTTAGACCTTTGAAAAATAACCCACTATAGATAGAGGCCACAATTACTTATCAAAAGATCAAATGTATTTTCATAGACAATTGTTCAGTACTCAACATTGTAAATTTGAATCTAATCAAAAATTTGGACTACATGGCCAAATATATTTAGATAGACACCATTAACATCAAGGCATATGATAATTAGGAACATGAGTCTCAAGATACCATTTATTTACTAATTGTCATTATGCCTTTAACCTATGATATTTTATGACATTTTTTGGACCTAGATTTGTCATATAATTTACTCCTAGGGTGAACATGGATCTATGAAGTGTGTGTCATGCCATCAACATTTCATCAGTGCATTAAGTTACCCCATTATATACTATAAGTCACCATTCCTGATGACTTATAGTCATACCAGTTCTATAAGCATTTAGAGATTTAGATTATGAAATATATAACTATCACCTAAGCCTAGAATATGTCCTTATAAAAGATAAAGAATTAACTATTCAAACACCTTAGTCCAACCATGTGGATCCTATCACTCTTTTATCCACATCATCTAAACTACCACTTGAACTGGTTAATCACTTTACTATTCAAAATAAAGTCTTTGGGGAATATAAGATCAATGATGATTTCCACATTGATAAATTTCCCAAGACACCAAAAACATATGGTAGACCTCCAAATAAAATTCCTAAAATGGAATGGTGTAAGAACAATTATCCTCAAATAAGACCATTAGTTTTTATCAAGTCCACTTTTCAAGAACAAGAGCAAATCCAAGCTGATGATGGTTTTGAATGGTTCCTAGATATACAATGATGACTTTGATAGCTATTGTCAAATCAAAAAGTATCCTATCTCTAACCAAATAATGTATAACCATGCTTAAAAAGGAAAAGACCTGGGGGTACTAAAACAAGGAAATATTGAGCTAGTATCACTTGCCAAACACAAGTGAACTTAGGGATTAAATACAAACTAGCTGGGAGTGACCAATTATATATCTTCAATGACTAATATTTATCATCTAAAATTGACAATGATGATAGTGACATAGATTTATGTTATATAATTAATGATGACTTGGATTAAACTAACCTATTTAACCCCAACACTATCTATAGCATTACCATTATGACATCATATTCCCCTCTTTTCCTCCATTATCCTTAATTAATTAAATGGGACCAATAAGGTGCATATATAAAATTATATGATTTCTATAATTATGAGGAAATATATGAAGTCATGGGCTTTAAATATAGTGTGTTGTTCAGTGTTCATAAATAAGGATTTGTAATTACACTAGATCTTGCTGCTTATTTTGTAGAGTAGGTGAACATCTTTGGTCGAAAATAAAAAGAAAATAAAAATCAAAAATTACGGTTCCAAATTGAAAACTTATTCAAGGAACTTTTAGAATAGGGTAAAATTAAAAATAAAGATAATACCCATCATGAAAACTTGTTTAAAGTGTCATTAGACAAAGAAGTTCACCATCTCTCAAATGAAGCCCAAGCCTCTTCCAGTTCTAAAACCTCATGTCATTCTAGAATCAATTCAAAAAAAAATAAAAAAAAATGATAAAATTGTTTAGGATTATACACATGCATTTTACAAATGGACTTTACTATATCTTGGGGATTTAGACTCTTCTTTCTTGGGATAACTTGATGATTTAGTTGACCCACCATATGAAGATGAAGATCATTGTACTACTCTACCAACTATATTATAAAATGGTTTCACACTACTCATGGAAGACACCATTAAATTTAATATTAAAATACTTGATGACCTCAAATGGATGAGAATTTGTGCATCCTTCACTAAAGTAGAGAAAGAGGTTCTCACTACTCTCCTTTAGGAATTTGTAAACATTTTTGTATGGTGTTAATCAGACGTGTCAGGGTTGGACCCCACCTTGGTTGTGCATCATCTTGTTGTACATGTTAATGCCAATATAATCAAATATAAATTGAGAAAGATACATCCCCACATAGATGTTATTATTAATAAATAATTGGATAATATATTGGAGGCAAGATGAATCTATGCTATTGATTATTTAGAGTGGATATCAAACATAGTTTTAATCAAGAAAAAATCCATAAGGAATCCATCTATTTATTAATTTTAGAGACATCAATAAGGCATGTCCTAAGGATGAATTTAATTTACATAATATCAATATGATTATAGATTCCATGGTTGGGTATGAGATGCTTTCTCTTATGGATAGTTTCTTTGGATATAACTAGATTACGATCACACCTGAGGACCAACACAAAATAATGTTCACCACTCCATAGGGAAAGTTTCGTTATTAGGTAATTTGTTTCAACATTAAAAATGTTAGTGCCATGTAATAGCATGCAATGACTATAATTTTTCATGACATGATGAATGATATGATTGAAGGTTATGTTGATGACATCCTAGGAAAATTTAAGACTATAGTAGGACATCCAAAGGTGTTGTGCAGAATATTTGAGCACCTCCATGAATACAAAGTAAGGCTTAACCTTAAAAAATTTGTCTTTAGCGTTAACTCAAGAAAATTTACAATCTTCATCATCTATCAAAGGGGAATTGAATTTGATCTATCCAAGGTTAAGGCCATTACTTAAATGCCTCCACCTTCCAATTTGGAAAAGCTACACAACTTCCAAGACAAGGTCCAATCTATCAAGTAATTCATACCTCAATTAGTAGACTAGTACCATTATTTCACTCATATTATAAATAAATTAACCACCTTTTCATGAAATATATATTATAAAAGGGACTTTAATTAATTAAAATATTATCTATCTAATCCACCTATTCTTATTCCACCTACACTTGGAAAACTATTTCTTGTCTACATTTCAGCAACTTAACATACCTTGGGGGCACTATTGGCACATCATAATGACCACGGGAAAGAAAGAGGAATATAATAATTGAGCCAAATGTTTGTCCCATATGAACATAATTATATATCCACTAAAAAATCTTTTTTATAAATGGTATTTGCAGCCTAAAAATATGACACTACATGTTTAAAATAAAACCATTATCATTGCTAAAGTAGATCCTCTCAAGTACCTACTTTACAAGGAAGAGATGACAAGTTTCATTGCCAAATGGATAATGATATTAAGTAAATATTAGATTTAATATGTTAATTAAATTACCATTAAAGAGCAAGTTTTTTTTATCAGCTTGTAGAATCACCCTTATTAGATACCTAGCTACTCTTGTTCAATTTTTTTGATGAGTCTATCATGAATCTTGAGGACACTTCTTATGAGAAAAAACATTGGACACTTTATTTTAATGATTCTTATACTTCTCAAGGATATGGATTCAACATTTTGTTCATAAAAATTTAAGGGGATATTATTCCCAATGCATTCCATAGTATTTTCACTTGTACCAATAACATAGCAAAATATAAAGCACTTGTCGTAGGACTCCATATAGAAGTGAAATGAAACATCATAGATCTACATGTTCATGAATATTCTAAATTAATTATAAATTAGGTAATAGATTAGTATCATAAAAAATATGACAAACTCATTTCATACAAGAAAATGGTGGATAATCTAATACAAAGCTTTGATCACATTCAATTTGAGTAGATTTAAAGGGACAACAATAGGTCTACCAATAAAATGGAAAACATTGGTTATTTAATATCAATTATAGATCATGTTATTGATTACCAATTTATTATGAAACATATTTTGAGTGTAGCTCATGAACATCCATCATCTAAAATGTTATGTGACATTACTAGTCCTAGTACACCTTGGTGCATCAAAATATATGCCTACCTCTATGAAAATATTATCTATCCTAACATTTCTCATAAAAAAAGAGCCTTAATTCATAATACCTGCTAACTAAATTTGGTCTACATAACAAAAATATTCTCGGTCTAAGAGTCCAGTAAAAGGAGTAGGATCTTTATTGAAGAGTGGCCCAATGTCACAAAGAGAAGATAGAACTCAAGTGGAGATCATATATATTTTACAAATCTTTTAAAAACACTTTAAAAAACCTTAAAGTGTAATATAATTGATCTTCAAGGGATAGGTCTATAGTTATAGGTGAAAGGTCCAAGTAGTTTTCATGGTGTCTACAAATACAAACTAGGTTACACAAGCCTTAAAAGTTCATCAAAGCCTTGAAAGATTGAACACAAGATGAACTGTGCAAATTTAAGGAACTAGATCAATGTTAGAATGTCATGTGAAGATATATGGACCAACTTATTTGAGCTTCTTTTATCTCCACTTATAAATCTCTTAGAGCTAGTGGATCGAGTGGGCATAATGTTTTTGGTCTTAGGAACATCTCCAACAAATTTGGTCCCTCCATGATTCTTGCTATTCAAGATATAAATCTTTGAATTTGGTCAAATAATGGGATATGTTCATGTAGAAGTCAATTTTAAGCCACTATAAAAATCCATTAGAGCTTAAATTTGATGGTCTACAGGATGTCATATACAACCATGGGGATGTCAAATTACATTTGCATGAATGTCAAATTTAAGCACCATAAAGTATCCATTAGGGTTTCAAATAGGTCTAAGATCAATGGCTCGCATTCAATCATTCACCTTGATCCAATAGAAGGAGGCATCCTAATAGTGTTAGTGGGTCCCTAAAAGATCAATGGAGTGAATTTAATCATATATCAAGATTGATAAAGTGATATGAGTTAAAAGATTCAGAGGATCTTGATGATGAATGCAAAGAGGAAAAGTGTCAAAAGTTAGTGGGTCCTAGCATAAGATCAAGTACTCACATGCATTCACACATCCAGATCTAAAGGTGAAATTAGAGTCAATAATTTAGTGTATATATGAGACCAATAAACATAAATATAATTGGGCACAATGTGAACAATTTGAGTTGGCAATCGATAAATAACAAATAAAAGCGATCTCAAGACATTTTTAACAAAAATCAAATAAGTTATTTTGGGCCTAGGCAAATCAAATGTCAAGGAGCCAAGCTCAAAGGCAACCTAGGGTTAAACCAGGGTCACATTTTAAATAACAAGTGTTACCAACAAACATCCATATAGGTAAAATAGGCATTTTTGGCTTAATATAAAAGTCAAAGATAGATTAGTGATTACAAGGAAAAGTCAAGTAGTTTACAGGTTTTCATGTATACTATGATTATGTGAAAACCGATAATTGGATTAGTTTTCACCTATAAATAGAATTTTGTTCAATATTGGATAAAATAGAGACCATGAAAACATGTCTCACCTATCATCAGGGTCATTTTTTCAATGAATAAGTATAGTTAGCCACCCAAAGCATATGTGTCATAATTATACCAATTCCAAGACATGGTCCTCATTAGCAGATCATGGAGATAATAACATGGAGTTCTAAAAGGAGACCTGGAAGTTGGATAAGGGCAATGGGCATTTAATTATTTTACAAAATTTGTTCCTTATTAATAAGGTCATGAGTCAACATCCTCAATAATACTCATCCATCAAAAGGAGTTGGACTTCGTTCAATGTTTTCTATCTACTCAACTCTCTCTCTCTCTCATTATATTTTCTATAAATAAAAGCTTCTAATCCTTAAATTAGATCCCTCTTTTTAGTATGAATAGACTCTATCAAAATTTGTACTATAACACCTTTTGATACAACAAAGATTGAATTACATCATTTTCTAAGCTACATTCAAGTTTGTTCTATGAATTCATGTACTATGGTTAAGTGAATGTATGTTCCTTTTCTATGTATGATTTTTTCTCACCTTCAAGAAGTGATTAGTAGTTCTCATAGGTCATTATAAGTGCAATTTATAGTTTGTTTTTAGCTGTAAAGTGGATATTTGCCCTCTCATGCTAATTTGATAACTGTTTAATGCCTTATCCTAAAATATTTATGTGAGATTGATATTATTTGGTGTTTAATGTGTCTCATAGTGTGTCTTTTTCAATTTTGAGTGATCAAATCATTGGTGTATCACCCCTTTTACATGCTTTCATAAGTTATTATCAAAATATCTATCCCCTTTACAAAAAAGTGATAGTTTAGGTTTAGTCTATGTGATAGATCCATAAGGAAGTTGGCCTTCTCTAGAGGTATAATCTATTATTATGATACCCATAGCCTAGGATTAGTTCCATGTTGGACTATATTTGAGTAGGAAGATCTGAACAATCCCCTTCTTAGCTAGGGTAAAAATATAAAACACCAACAATACCTATCATTATACCATACTTAGTGCCACATTTTATCATAGAAGATATGATGGAACTTCATTATTTATCTTTATCATAATTAAAATTAGCACTTAATGAAGTACATAATAATTTGTGGGGCCCACACTAGTGGAGCAGTCCTTTCTAAGAAAATCCTACGTACTAGTTATTACTAGGCCATTATGGAAGTTGATGCATGTGCATATGTAAATAGGTGTTCAACTTGTAAAATAATGTCAATCTTATTCATGCTTTAGCTCTAGAATCACAACCATTCACAATTCCATGTCAATTTTACACATGGGGACTCTAAATCATAGATAAAATCAATCCAACTTATTTTTATGGCCATAAACATATCCTTACCTTAACTTAATACTTTAACAATTGGGTTAAAGCCATTCCCCTCACTTAAGTTATAGGTAAGAAGATAACCAAGTTCATCCTAAACCACCTCATCTACCACTTTGGCATTCCTTTTGATCTCATCTCTAATAATGACAACTCCTTTAAAAAAATGGATGTCAAAGCCCTTTATGCCAAGTACCAAATTATAAAACACTTTTCCACTCCTTTTCCCATCAAATAAATGGTTAGGCTAAAACATATAACAAAACCTTTATCCAAATTATTAAAAATATCATTAATGTTATGGGGCATGATTGGAATTTTTAATTATTTCCCACCCTCTAGTCATAGCATATGAATAACTAAACTCATACAAAATCCACACTTTATTCCCTTATTCATGGTACTGAAGCCATTTTAACTATTGAGGTCAAGTTTCCCTTGTGAACATAATTTAAAGGTATCATTTATGAGGAATACTATCAATTCTCTTGACAATAATAATTGGAGATACTTGATGAAAATTGGGTAGTAGCTTTGAACAATCTCTAAGCATATTAGAATAGGTTGTGTCACAGCTACAATAAGCATATCAATGTAGAAATTTTGAGCTTGGTGATCTTTTTCTGAAAGAGAACCAAAAGAATACCAATGTTTCCCATGAAAAGAAAGAAAATTATAAATATAATTGAATAGGACCCTTAATCATCATGTGTAATTGTGGATCTATATCATACATATTGGCTACACCAAAAGGATAAGAACTGGATGAGCCTATGAATATTACCACCTCAAGCATTTATATGCTTGATCATCCTAAACATTATCTATGAAAACCCATACTCAGCGAAATGACCATTAAACACTTTCCCTTCATTCTAGTTTCTATCGATGTTGATTCATATTTAATCTTATTCCCTTATTCTAGTACAAATCTTAACTTTAATGATAGTTCACAAGTACTAGAAATAGTTTTAGATTCTAGATTTAGAGAAAGTTTCTAGTAGAATATTTATATTTGGTCATCATCAACACATATTTGAAAGAAGTAACTTAGCATGCATAATTTCCTTGATTTATGGTTCCTAAAAGTTGTGTCTCTTTCATGTCAGGATCTAGAACACAAAGCTCTGATACCAGTTGTCAAGATCCTCTCCTAGAGTACAATTGATTACCTTTGTATAAGCAACTAAACACATAATTAAACCAAAATTAATAAGTAACTAGAAATCAAAAACAACAAAGAATATGAGATACAAAAAACAATACAATCTATATTAACACTCTTCTAGAAGGAAATACAATGAAGAAACCTCTTCTTCCCACACCTCTTGGGTGTATAGTAATTCTCCCTCAAGAGTTCTCTCTCTCAATTACAACTAACTCGAACATAGAGTTGTTCCCTCCACCAGTCAGTGATAATCAACCCAATGGTTATTGTTTCCTACTGCCAATCCACCAAGTAGATCTCCTTGAGCTTGCACCCTTGTAGATCTCCTTGATCTTGCTACCTATAGATCAACTGATATTACACCCCTTGAGACAACCAACCCAATTGTTGTTCTTGCCTTCAAGTTGAGGATCTAATCCTTCTTAGTCCTTCATTACAATATAGCCCCATGGGTCTCTTAAATAGATCCCAAAACAAAAAATAATTAGAAACATAGACTCAAGACTAAAATTAGTCTTTACATGCAAACTAACTATTTTCCTAAAATTAGCAATTCTAATTCTAGAAACGCTGCCTAGAAACGCACAGGTGACCAACGTCGGTTCCTGTCTGACCGATGCCAACCAACCTTCTAACTGATGTCGGTTACTGTGTAGCTAAAGATGACTGATGTCGATTGGCTTGACCGATGTCAGTTACTCTATAACTTAGCAACCTCCACCATTTCCATAATAGTGAAGCTTTTAGCTCGATAACTTAACAATCTCCCACTTGGAGATAAACAACTGCACTTGTACCTATACTTGTACATCCTCTAATTTGTTTCTGGCTTGTATCCCTCTTCAAGTTTAATCTTGAAGACCAATAGAAGTTGAATGAAGATTCAACTTCTCCTTTGTTCCCAGCTTTGTTAACATTTTTGCAGGGTTCTTATCCTTGCTAGCCACTATGACTGCAACAACCTTCTACAACTCTAAAATCTAGCTAACCATTGTTCCACCAATAATGAACACATATCCTATGGTGCTTCTCCTATCATCCAAGTCACCTGCCATATCTGAATCTACATACCCATATAGAGAAATGCTTGACCCTGCATAGCATAAATACCTGCTACTGGTCCCTCTCAGATATTTGAGAATCCACTGAATTGGTTTCTAGTGCTCCTTTCCTAGATTGGCCATAAACTTGCTGACAACTCCCACTACTTGGAAAAATTTAGGTCTAGTACATACCATGTAATCAACCTCATCATGTGATTTAGGACACTGTTCATAGCTCAACTTGAACTATCCAACCATAGGTGTGCTTACTAGTTTTGTATCCTGCATATCAAACCTCTCCACTACCTTATTCACATAATCCTCTTGAGACAAAATCAACCTGTGATTTTCCCTATCTCTAGAAATACTCATGCCAAGGATTTTCTTTGCTAGTCCTAAATCCTTCCTAGCAAATTTTTGAGCTACTTTTACCTTTAGCTCAGTAATTCCCTACATGTGTGACCCTATAACAAGCATATACACTACATACAGTAACATGATAATGTAGCTATCATTATCCAACCTAGTAAAATAAACACAATGGTCACATTGACATTGACTAAAGACATGCTTTGTCATAAACCTGTCAAACCTCAAATACCACTATCCTAGAGCTTGCTCAAGACCATATAACCTGGCCTTCTGTCTCACGTGTCCATTCTCTCTTTTCTTTAACCTGTGAATCCATTCATCTTTCAGTGCTTTCTTTATGGCTGGTAACTCTACCAAATCCCACATTTGGTTCTCTTCCAAGGAATCAATTTCATCATTCATGCCATGCTCCCACTGTTTCCTAGATTCTACCTGCATTGCCTCTTCAAAACGTCCTAGTTCTTGACCATCAGTGAGCAATAAGTAGTATAAAGAAGAGGAATAATAGATTTGAGGCTTAGTTACCCTTTCAATCCTCCTCATGGGCATTTGAGACTCCTTGACAGCTTGCTATCTGCCCAAATTTTGTTCTAATAGTGACCGATCCTAGTCATCTCTCAGTCTACACCCGACCGATGTTAGTTCTTACCTGACCGATGTCAGTTTCCACCTACCTAACTTCACTGACTTTGGTCTCCATTGGACTGACATTAATTCCTACCTGAACTTGCCTGACATCACCGACTTTGGTCTCCATCGGACCGACATCGGTTCCTACCTGATTGACATCAGTTTTTACCTAACTAACATTGGTACCTATGTTTTCTTGTGAGTGATGATTTTTACCCGTGAGCTCATTTTGGATCATAACCTTGTCCAAATCAACATTTCCTTGCTCAAAATTATTCAGCCTCTTGAGCTGATCTCTGTCCATCATCTTCTCCTTGAAAACCAAGGCTTTCTAGTTCTTAAAATATGTCAAAAACATCATATTTCCTCTTTATGCAATAAACCCAATCCTTTCTTGTAGCATCATCAATGAAAGAAACATCATACTGTGATCCTCCAATAGAAACTCCCCGAGCTGGTCCCCACACCTTTGTGTGAACAAGCTCTAACCTGTGCTTCTTCTTTGTTGACCCAATTGTGAGAAACCTCACTTTCTCTTATTTACCAAAAATACAATGCTCATAAAAATCTAGATCTATCAAATATAAACACTTACCTTTTGACTTAAGAACATGCATTCCCTTCTCACTCATGTGACCAAGCCTACAATGCCACATATTTGCATCTACATCTGAAGTAGATAAAATAGAAGGAGAATTAGTAATACAAGTAGATAGATAAAGTGTACCTACTTTATTACCTCTAGCTAATACAAGTGCACCCTTGGAAACTTTCCAAGATTATGTTGTGAGAGTTACTATGCAATCCTCATCACCCAACTTTCCTACAAAAATCAAATTCCACTTCAGGATGAGTACATGCATGACATCCTTCAACACCCATGTGTTTCCAGTCTGCAACTTCAGCTGCACTTCCCCTTTGCCAACAATTTGACAAGGCTTACCATCCCTTAAATAAACTTTTCCAAAGTCTCCATGGACATAATCATGGAAAAATTCTCTATTTGGGGTTGCATGGAAAGAAGCACCAAAATCTAAAACCCATGATTCTACCTGAATATCTAAAGAAAATATAAGAGCATCTTGTGCAACACTACCTACAACATCTGCTTCTTCATGCTAATTTTCTTTCAACAAAAAATCTTTCTTTGCATGTCCTTTCTTTCCACTAAATTTCTCCATTCTTAGTTTACTTTCTTTTGCCATTGCTTTACTCCCACTCAAATAGAAACCCCTATGAGTGACCTATAATCAACAAACACTAACATGCTCTAATGAACCTGGCTCTGTGAACCTTCACCCTGGCTCTGATACCACTTGTCAGGATCTAAAACACAAAGTTTAGATATCAGCTGTCTGGATCCTCTCCTAAAGTATAATTGATTACCTTTGTATAAGCAACTAAACACAGAATTAAACCATAAGTAATAAGTAACTAGAAATCAAAAACATCACAAAATATGAGATATGAGAAACAATACAATCTATATTAACACTCTTTTAGAAGGAAATACAATGAAGAAACCTCTTCTTCCCACACCTCTTAGGTGTACAATAATTCTCCCTCAAGAGTTCTCTCTCTCAATTACAACCAACTCAAACACAGAGTTATTCCCTCCACCAGTCAGTGACAATCAACCCAATGGTTGTTGTTGCCTACTGCTAGTCCACCAAGTAGATCTCCTTGATCTTGCACCCTTACAGATCTAACTAATCTTACTTACCATGTAGATCTCTCTGATCTTGCTACCTACAGATCAATTGATCTTACACCCCTTGAGACAACCAACCCAATTGTTGTTCTTGCCTTCAAGTTGAGGATCTAATCCTTCTTAGTCCTTCATTACAATACAACCCCATGGGTCTCTTAAATAAATCCCAAAACAAACAATAATTAGAAACACAGACTTAAGACTAAAATTAGTATTTACATGCAAACTGATTATTCTCCTAAAATTAGCAATTCTAATTTTTGAAACGCCACCTGGAAATGCACAGGTGACTGACGTCGGTTCCTATCTGACTGATGTCAATTGACCTTCTAACTGATGCTAGTTATTATGTAGCTGAAGATGACCGATGTCGATTGGCCTGATTGATGTCAGTTACTCTGTAACTCAGTAACCTCCACCATTTTCATAACAGTGAAGCTTTTAGCTCCATAACTTAACATTTCAATCCTTGCTTATCTTATGTCTATTTGTACCAATTCTTGTATTGATTCCTATACCAATTCTCCTATCATGTACCATTCATATGTCATTTATGTTAATAACCCTACTATTAAATCATATAATATTTTTCTATAGGGTGGAACTATATTGACCTAAGGTCCATTTGGATAATGTAGTAAATTCTCCATTTTTGAGGTAATCTCAATCACCCATTTCCAATGCTCTCCCCATTTTATGTGTAACCTAAGCCATGCTCTCATAATTTTTTAATCACATCATTCATGTAAATACCTTGTTCTAAAATTTTCAAAAACAAACAACCCAAAAATAAAAAAATATTACGAAATGGTTTAAAATCTCCCTAAGAGATATTAAACCACAAAAATTCTACTTGCTTTGTCATCATGTTCGCCAGTGGCATTACCTCTATTTTTGGTGGCATGGTTTACTACATTTACCAGGTGGGAATCTCTTATCTAACCATGGCCATTTCCATTTTCATTTTCCATTTAATAATAGTGTTCACTCTCATTTATGAGAGAACTACATCGACCTGAGGTCCACATAAACTATATAAGCAATGATTGGATGTATGGGGCATTTTGGATCAGCTCAACTACTCATACTATCATATCATTATTCCCAAAATTTCACAAAATACTCTTAATTTTTTTAAATTTTACCCATTATATTTTTCCTCTATAATCACTTTATTACTTGTCATCATTTTCTATTTTATCCCATATCCCTAGGACAATTACATTTGGCCTAAAGTTTATGTTAGATTCGATGTCTACGAGACTATGTAGGCAATGTCCACTGCCTAGTGTATTTAGAGTCAGCTCAGCCACCCCCTTCCTATTCTAAGTTACCATCTTGTCTTTATAAAATTTCCAAGTGTAACACCTCATGATTACACAATCATAGAATTTGAAGAGTACTACAAATTGTTTGATGCTTTATATTACATTTTATTTTTAGATTGTGTTTGCTTGATTAATTTTTTGATTATTTTATCTTGTTTTTCCCTTGACTTAGTCCATTATTATAAATATGGAATCATCATGGTGTCCCTTGTCATACAATCACACTTGATTTTATCCCTTGACATTCATCAACATTAAAATCATGGTTTTTTCATAGGTGTTTTGTTGACCATTATCTACCGGATTGGGGGTTAGTTATCATGCACATTATAGTTAGGTCAACATGTTATTTTATACCATGGTGCATACTATTTTGTTTCATATAAAAATATACATCTATGATTCTACTCGATAATATTGTGACACCAATTTTCCTTCTTCACTTAGTCCCCATCAATTGACACACCATAACTAATTTATATCCTCTGCATGATACCTCTGAGTATATATATAATTTTTATTTTATCTCAAGATTATTATAAACCAATCACATCATTATTCAATCATTAGTGTTCATCACTTCCTTCACCATTTGGACCAATGTATGATCAACATCCACCCTACTGGGGCAAGCTATTTCGACCAATTAACATTTACATATGCCCTATTGGGGAAAAAAATAGATAGTCCCTAATAAAAATATGCCCTACTAGGGAAAATTATTATCAACCTAGACTACCCTAGTTAGGACATATACCTTCACTCTGTGTTACTAGGGAAAACTCTTCTAATTCTAATCCCATAGCTTTCACATTCTGGGGTAGGTCAAAGTGTCCTACTTTTTTTGGGATGCATCTTTCCAACTTCACTCTATTTTTAGAGATCCCATATGTATCTTTACTCTTTGCATGTCCTCTCAAGGGGGCATCATGATTCATCTATTATTTCTTTAGCTAATTTTTCTAACTTCTTCTTAATGACTTTTTCTTTCTTTGAAAAGATGTTACTATGCCTAGTGTCTCATAAAAATGTTCTCAAATAGAGATAAAATGTAAACACCTAATTTTAACCACTTCAATGTCTAAATTGCATAATAGAATGATTTTATACAACCACATTCAAATTTTATCAGTAATCAATATTAAACCAATTTACCTGCACAACTATCATTTAATCCAAAATTATAAAAACACATCCCTAAATGGGGTAATGGATCATATCAAAATATTAATATGATTAAATTCATCCAATATAAATTCTAACCTTTTGAAACATTATCACAAGCCAATTAAATGACTATTTGATGGAAAAAATAAAATTATAAAGGTCATGCATGATCTTCCTAGGTGATGGTCAGGGACCTAGAAATCAGATGAGGGAAAAGGTCTCCAAGATCAAGTAGGGACTTTTAGATAATATATTTAAGGAGAAGGAAACATCAGAGCCCCCCCTCCTGATCTTATATTCTACTATTTTTTATCACTGCTTACAATAATCTATAACTATTTTTTATTGTCTTTTGTTATTCAGCACTGGTTAGACTGTTACTTGTTTGTATAATACTTTTATGGTTTAGGGATCCTTGTAAAACCAAGTTATTTACTCAACTAGATAAAAAACATTGTAAATGTCACATTATTATAATTTTTAATTAATCTCTATTAATTAGCTTAATCATCCTCTAATAGGAGATTCCATGACTTTTTGGAATTATCCTATTTTCCTAAATCAAATGTGATTTATTACCTCACATAGGTGAAGTAATTAAAAAAATTCAATAGAAAAGAGTAAGAGTGTAATCAATCTCCTACAATTCTATCACACACTCTTCTTCTTACACCCCTAATACACACTCTAAGAGGCCCTCATTACACTTTCATTTCTTTCTTCCTTCCACACTCCAAAAAGGCATTAAACAACATAACTACACACTCTAAGTGTGTAATCATGAGTGTGAAGACTTTTCCTCCTCCATTTATCTTGATCTCTATTCAATGGTCCATAATCATCTTAAAAGTTTATACAAGCAAGGATGAATGGCCATTATAGGTAAGCTTTTTGAGTGTAGTGTTATTATGCTAGAATATAGGAAAAAGCTTCACCTTATCATCTCATGTGCCAAGATAAACCATAAGTGAACAAGGTGAGATGCTTCCCATAAAACACTAGTTTTTCCAATGACTCCTATCTCATAATCCAAGATCAACATCTATGCACTAGTCATCAAGCAAGTCTTTAAGGGAGGTTAAAAGGTTGTGTTTATCCTTCCAATTGCATTCCTTACTTTTTACCCTCATATATCACTAATTTGTTTTTATTTATTTCACTGACAATTGACTAACCCCCTCTTGTATTTCTAATCTTCACTTTCCACATATCTTATCTAAATGATTTAGGAGATTCCCAAATTGAATGTCACTAAATTAGTGGCACTTATAATGTAAAAGTGAAAACCTTAAATTATATCATGAATTTGATAAAAACCTAATTAAATAATTTGCATATTTTAACATTGAGGCAATCCCATGGATATTATAATTATTATTTTAATTATATTGCCTCTTAGGCTTCCATTTTCCACCTGAATAAACCTTTATATGATAACCAAATTCTTATTCACATGTAAAAACTCCCCTGTATTATATAACCAAACGATGATTCATTTATTTTCCATATCAATTTTGTCACAAATAAACACATATATTGGTTTAATGAAATCATCCAATTTATGAAAATAAAACTTACCCTCTTGAGGCCAAATTTTGTGAGAAGACTAGAATTTGAAATAAATACTTAAAATATGTTCTTAAGCATACTATCATTTAATATCAAATTTTTTAAGGCACCCTAATATGATGTGTTATTAAATATGATATCTCTCCACTTCCATAACAAGCACATTAGGACATTTTAGATGTAATTATGACATATATGCTACAACCCATAAATACCTATGCATGGGTTATTATTGGATAACACTTGAAAATGTGCTATCACACTTGTTAAGAAGTGCAATCATTTTATGTTAAATGATGAAATTATTCATTCTCTTTAAACCAAGATTTAGTAAATTTAATCTCCTTGGAATTTATTTATGTGGATGAGATCTCATTTGAAAGTTTCATTGATTGCAAGATGGCCATGTTTGTATTATCACTACCATTTAACTTCCACTAATTTTTTAGAAATTATATATCACACACAAAATTTCCACTAATTACTATCATTAATACAATGGTTAATATGAAACAACAAAAAATATCCTTAATAATATCTTTTAAAAGTCTAATATATATTTTTTTAATTAATTGGCATTTCAAGATATATCCTACACTTTTAGATTATCACACTAGTATCCACACTACTACTAGGGCAACCGCATTATACCTAGTGTATATATCCAAAGATATCATACTAATATAAGTGGAGTTAATTTCATTAAAAAAATATATTCTTGGTATTATCCTTGATGAAGAGAATTGTGAATCCCACTTTGAAAATCTACACCTCTTTGATGAGTGATTCATGAGTTAGCTCTAACACAATCAATAATGCATAACTCTCATAGCTAAATACAACAATAATAATGTCATTTTGAGAAATTTAAATGTCATGGTATAATATTAAAATGGGATTACTCACATAAAAAGAGGGTAAATACAACTAAAAATGGTGGGGTCCTTATTTCATCAAATACATCTTTAGACCTATGAAATATCACTTGTAAACTAGTGGAGGACTAATTTTAAGAGCATTGACCAAATCCTAGTTTAAAAAATAATAATATGATTGAAATATGTTATTTATATTTTTCATTTTATACATGTTTTAAATTTTTAAAAATAACTCATACTTATATATGGTTAGTTTATATTTTATGATAACATTTTCTTTATGTTTTCATCTAACTCTCTTGTGTTCTAGATTAATTTTCTTGATTTACACTTCTAGGTTTCCTATCCCATATCTTAGAATCACCTTTGCAATCCATCATAATTATCCTATTTGGTTTTTTTATCATATCAGCTCTTTATTTGACCTCTAAATTTTGTTTATGTTTACACCACTTGGATTTTAAGTTTGAGAATTATCTAGTAAGACATTAGGGAATACACGTAAGTGTTCTTCACAAATTCCCATCCACTATAATTTATCCTCTAGGTTAGTTTTTCAATTTTATCTCTTCCATACCTCTTTACCTCCTATCTCCCTCTACTATTTGTAGTGTTTCTTAGATTTTACATATTTTATTTAATTTTGTTTTTCCTCTAGGACTTATCGTACTTATTTGCCTCAAGGATCCTTCTCATGTTTAGATCTTCCCTTTAATATTTTATTACTCATTTAGGTTATTAACCTTATACATTTATTGTGCCTCATGTATTTTATCTCTTAATAACTAATTTATTTTGTTCCTCTTGATTATATCTCTTATTACTAATTTTTTCACACCTACTAGTTTTATCCTACTTATTTTTATACCTCTTAACTTCTAGTTTGTGAGTTACATGGTAAGACATTGGGAAATACAACTAGGCCCTCCTCAAAAGTTCATATCCTCCTATATTACTTATTATGTTTTCATCTTGTTCTCAACCTTAGTTTTGTGTTATTTTAGAAAGATAAAATAATGGTAAAGAGTTGTGTTTTGTCTCTTAGAGTTAGTTATATTCTATTGTGGAAAAACTATTGTAGTCTATCTATCTATTTTTCATTCAAATTTTATCCTCTTTTATGATGAAGCTTTAGAACTATCTAAAATGGCATGAAATCCACTTATAATTTTGTTTATAATTGGAAGAAGTCACTTCTTATCATGTACATCTCTATTATCCCTATTTTCACATCATTTTGGGAAAACCTAGGTTGGTTTCAAGACCATACTATTTTCTAAGGTGAAAGTCTAAGAGTTTATAAACACCTTGATTTCTAGGTTCTCCTATTTAGTGGATAGGTATAATCTCTATTGTAAAAATAATAAAGTACCCATTATTATAATTATAATATTTAGGGAAGATTAAAATTAATAAATCTAAAAAAATAGAAGCCATGCTATAGAAACAAAAATAAAAATCAAAGAAAAAGGAAAAGGAAAAGTTAAAAATAAACATATCTTTCAAAACTTAAATTAAACCAAAAATAAATGATCATATAATTAGAACACCACATATCATAGTTGAATCTCAAACTTGATAGTTGGAATCATAATAGAGTTGGGGTCCATTATAGGTGCACTAGGTCAGTACACTGGGATAATATGTTTTACATATCTATCAGTAATTCCAACTAATTTCTAAAATATGTAGCCAATCTTTGTAATTTACCAAAGGATCCATTGGGTACTTGAAGAATAAGGTATTTTAACCTTTTAATACATAGTATATGTAAATCATATGTTGTTAAAGGGCTGAAAATAGTAAATCAAGGTAGAAATATGAAATAAATATATCCATTTATTTGTTATTGAGTTGATTTAATTTGATCTTTCTAAAAATAATAAGTAATGAAAATGTGAACTTAGCTTGAAAATGATTAAGATGGATGATTTGAGTGTCACAAATAATATCTAAGTGTCAAAACCCCTTCCAAATAGTATTGTCCTAATTGAAAAATAACACCATATGATGTTAGTGTCCCTATTTTAGTGGTAGTGTCCTCTGTGCATAAATGTTCAAAATTTCTAGGTGCACCTATGTCTAGGTTTATCAAACTTGTTATTATGTAGATAATTTATGGAGCCTTATAGATGACTTATTTTTATTAATGTTAAGAGCAAACCCTAATCTTGTATGTTGTTATGGCATATAATTGATTCACTAAGTAAAGTGTGTTTGTTAGTGGGGTATGTTAGACATCTGTAACACCCCACTATTATGAGAGCTTCCTACATACCAATACTCTGGAGAGGGATCAATCTTGATGTAGTTCTCCCCACTTATGTTTGAGTGAAAGTACAAGTGAAACTATTATGATGGTTGATTTGAGTGATTTGAATGTGATTTAGACTAGAAATATGAGTAATCTAAGTTTATTAATGTTGTAGATGATTGTGTGTAGAAGTAGGGAAAAATAGGGATTGATAACCTTAATTGTGTACAACTTATTCTAAGTTTGTATATGTAATTTGCATATGATTTCCATATAATGTTTATAGGGATAAATGTCATATATATATATATTACTTGTGTGGGTCCTAAAATAGGTATAGGATAGCCCTAATTTGTCTAATATTTGAAAATATATCCATTTGTGGAAAAAGGAGGGAAAGGACAATAGTACCAAAATTGGGACACTATCACCATGTGGTGTTAAGTCTCTATTATGGTGCTAGTGTCTAGGTGGTAGAACCTAAGGCATGAAGGACCAAGGTACAATAATAAGGGTTTGGGATTGCTTTAGGGATGACTAAGGATTATTTTGGCCTATATAAATGATGAATAAGTGTTAAAATATGCCCTAAGATAGCTATAGGGTTAACCTAGGGATACGTGGTCTCAAGTAGCACTCTTATCACTCAAGTATCATTTTTAGGTGATTAAGTTTGCCTCCCATTTATTATATAAATGCATTAAAGTGAAATGATTAAGATAAAGGAAAAATAAGCATACTTAGAATTACCTAAGAGGTAAAGCCTATGAATCTAGATTTGAGTATGTGAAACATCCTCCAATGCATGTCTTACAAATGAAACATGTATAAATAAATCCTCACTTAAGAGATATAAAAATTAAAGATAAAGCTACATATATAAGTAAAAATAATTAAATGGATAAGAGAGAGGAAAGGAATAAATCCACCTCACTGGGTATATGAACCAATGCATGAACCTAGTGACAACTTATGTGGGTGTACGTAGATAGTGATCAATTAATGAATAACTTGGATTGAGTTGATGGCTTGATAAATCCTCATGTGTGGGTGGCTCAATAACTCAATTTAATTTTGATTCCATCATTTTCCACCCCTACTTAGTGGATCATGACCTATGAATATCTTTAATTAGACTAATGGTGTATCCAACCCTCTCGTGTAGGTGGATCAAGAACATAAGTAGACTATGAATCCATCATTGCCTACCCATGTGTAGTAGTGCATTTGGAACTAAAACTACATAATTTAATTATAAATGTCTAACTAGATATGTTATCTTTCTAGCCACTCAAGTATATTAGGAAACTCTAAGACACTTGATAATACCAACCACTATAAATGGAGTAAGGCATGAATCTATTATGTAACCTAGAATATGGTGTCTAATGAGTAAAATGTAGAGAATTACATGGAGTTTGTCATTCCATATCATTAACCAATGTGTTAGTGAGCATATAGAAATAATGTTCTACTCACATGCCCCCAAATATGATATCCAAGCATATGTATTAGGGGTTAAGTTATATTAATCTATATCTGAGCATATAAAATGAAAATATAAATGGTGATGTGACACATGATTCCCCTAATCTAAGAAAATTGGTATGAATCTAAGCTAAACTAAGCTAAAACTAGTAAATCATTAACTAAACCTATGTAGACTTAGACTATACATGCTTTAATTTTCTTTCCAATATAGAATTTTTTGAAACTAAGGCTACTAGATAATAGCACCATATCTTGGACAATATCACCATGTGGTGATAGTGTCCTAATTTGAGCACTAATGTCTAACTATTCTAATTTATATGAATCTATAACTAATCTTTATGTCATGATTTCCCACTATGTTTACTTGAGTTTTATTTCTATAATTTGAACCTATGTGCTAAAAGGAATACTCTGAGTGCATTTTGGTAGTTTGATCTTTGTGAAAAACCCTATGAATGCCCCCTCTTTTTATGGGAGTTGTTGAACCTATGAAATAACTATCCTCAAAATAAAAATCTCTAAAAAATGTGTGTTAGCTAGAGTATACATGATATATTTTTAACAATAAAATATAATATAAATATATAACATTAGAATGTGAGATAATCTTAACATAAATATGTAATATACAATTTATGTTATGTATAAGATTCATAAGGATGTCAAGATAAATATAACAATGTATGTAATATAAAATATGAGTAATAATTGAGTAACTACCTAGGGGGATGGGGGATGATGTCCATCATGACACCCAAGTAAGAAAGGGAGATGCATGAGGTCCCCCATGACATATAAAACTAGAGTGTGTAACAAACAAGAGATATGTGTCATGGCTATGCCACATACAACAAAGCATACATAAAACAAACATGAGGTACACAAAGTAGGCCAGGGGGCCACAATACAAGTCACGTGGACACATTTCACTAAATTTGAGAAATCATGACATATAAGGACATGTTCAAATGTCCACATAAAAAAGAAACAAGAAAGTTGGCTTAGATATATAGAGCAATGGAATATTCAAATACCATTGAATAGAAGAAGCATAGATATATAATCAAGTCTAAACTAGGAAATATAGAAATGAAAGTATGCATGAACATGTAATACAAATCTACATAAGAGACAATATGTACATATATTGAGTCTAGAGTATTAGTAGATGCAAAAAATCTAAGTGTAGCATGATTAATATCAGGATATAACAATGCTAAATCTATAATGTAGAGTTTAGAAATATTTAACCTAGTAATTAAAATTATGTATATGGTGCTCCAAAATGGGTGAATGTGTTAAATGAAGAACCTATGTATTTGTGTGTATTCCCCTATTGGGTAGATAATACAAAATTTGGATTGTAGTAGATATGAGTCCTATAAGAATCTATGAGCACTTGACAATAAAAATTGAAGCATGTATGTATGCTAAAAATGATTATACTAAGATAGCTAGAATATGTAAGATCTAGAAAATATAAGAAATGTAAACATGGCAATGCATATAATATGCAATTTATATTTTATGTGTAAATTTTTGAATTTTTTTGTAATTTTCGATGTATTATATTGTATCTTTATTTTTTAGATATATTTTTATCTATAAGTAACATGAAAAATGAAACTATGTACAAGGAACAATAAAGAAGGAAAGTATGTACAATAAGGGAGGAATAATACTAACTGATGAGCCTCATGGGAAACTCACTATGAAAGTGGCATGTGTCAAATAAAGGACCATAATCATGCATGTTATATAAAAATGTAACTAAGGTCCTAAAATGTATTATACTGAGTGATCTATAGAGTAAAAAATACTCTACGTTTCATTTTGAGTTTCAGTTGCACGCTGTAAAGTTTTATTCCCACATAATTTGGTTTGAGATGGTGAAGTTTTGAAAATATAGCATGGGATCTATTTTCCTTTTGATTCATTTTTGTCTATGTGTCAGGGTAAAGTAGAAGCTGACAAGTGTCATCCTCTGAGGCATCCTTTCTTAAGTAAAAATGCCAAGTGTCATTGTCTGAGGCACCTTTCATATTTTCTATGAGTTGGTCAAAATGTGCCACGTATCTCACAATGACTCAGTGGACCGTGCCAAGTGTCAGTGTCCATGGTTTCATATCGACGCCCACATTTCATCTCTTTTTAGCAGAGAGTTTCAAAAGCTAAGTATCAAGATAAAGCAAAAAATGCCAAAGTGGTAGTCACTAAAGGTCTCAGTTTTACTTTTCTAAAAGCAACAGAAGCTGACACGTACTAGAGCAAAATCAAGTGGAAGCCACCATGTGTCACGGTCTTAATTATCTTCATCTTTACTTCACTGATTATCAAAGACCATAGTAGGTCCCAAGTTTTGTGTCTAAAGCAAATGGAAGCCGCCAAGTGTCATTGTCTGTGTGAATGAGAAATGAGACCTATTTATATAAACAGAGCAAAGTGGAAACTGCCATGTGTCATCTTCCATATTTTTCTAAAATGGTAACTACAAGCAATGGAGATCACCATGTAACCTAGCTATTGGAGTTTTGAGAAAGCAGATAGCGATAAGTGTCAAAGGCAGAACATGGCTGAGCAAAGACATAAGAGTATAAGTTACATGGAAAGTGACGTGTGTGTTCAATAGGTGCTACAAAACATGACAAGTGTCATCCTCCAGTGTTTGCTAAAGTAATAAGAATAAATTAGCTAAGTGTCACCTAGCATTTAAGAGAAGGGAGTGTCCTGCAATCTATTTTCATAAATGAACTACCAGAAGACAAAACATTTCAAAATTTATAAGATATCTTCTGTTATACACTTTTAGTTTGGGGATATTTCATTTGGGCCATTAGATTGGGAACAAATAGACAATTCAGAGTGAATCCAAGGCTATAAATAAGGGTGCAGAGATCACCAGAAGGAGGAATTATTAGAGAGAATTTTGGAGAGAGAATTATTGTAAAGAGTATAGACTTTCTAAAGCTGTGACTAAGTAATATCATTTGCTTTTGTCTCATTTTCTTGAGTTGAAAGGTTTATATAACTGTACGTGTTTCTGTGCCTCTTATATGACTGAAAAATTCAAATAATAAGATTGAACCCTATGCCTTTGTTGATATTTTCTATCATTTGCAAAAATAGTCTAGGCTGTAGACTTTCTAAAACTGTGATTAGGAATGTCATTTTCTTGTCTCATTTTCTTGAGTTGAAAGGTTTATATAACTATACGTGTTTTTTAACCTCTTATATGACTAGAAAATTCAAATAAGAAGATTGAACCCTATGCCTTTGTTGACATTTTTTATATCATAGTGAAAGTAGTCTATGCTGTGAGCCTCTATTTCTATTGTTTCATCTTTTACATTGATCATGCACTTGTTTGATCTTAAATGTAAATGAATCCTAAATATAGTCTCACTATACTCAAGGTTGAATTACATTCAGGCACATCACCATAGATTAGATTTATTTTCTTGCATTTTTGTTTCTGATTTAAATTTGTATCCCTTTTCCCAGTATCTACTCAATTTAAAGAAGAACCAGCTTCTCAAAAATTTGGAGGTTGTTTCAAGACACAAGTCCTATATCTTGAAACTTCCCATTGTTGTTGATTAGAATCAAGCATAATTTTAAATCATCAATAGTTTTTTGGCACACCCGGTGGGACCAATCTTGAATTTTCTTTCAAGATCTTATGAACCAAAGAGCTACAAGGAGCCATAGTTGTGGACCAATAACCAGATCACAATTTGCTACAAATCTAGGTATTCTTTTGCCACCTTTGGTAACAAGTCCAAGAAGGGTCAACCAGTTTGTACCAATACTAGGAGAAAATATGGGAGCCCCTATACCTTTAAGAAATTATGCAAGCTGGAACACTGGTAGTCCATTAGTTCTTCCAATACCACCAACCATTTGGGACCCTATCCCAGTGATTGCCCTAAAATCTCTACCTAAATTTAGTGGGCAAGACTCTAAAACACCTGAGGAACATCTTTAAGATGTATCAGATGTCTATGCTATATATGTTGCCACTTAGCAAAATGTGGCCGTAAGATTATTAGCAGCTTCTTTTAAAGGGAAAGCTTTAAAATGGTACAAGTCTCTGACCCCAAATACCATTTCTACATGGGATCAACTCAGAGATCTTTTCTTTGAAAGATTTGCAGAGAAGGGTGATAAGTCTTCTTTGTTACAACAATTAATTACCATTCAAAGGGGACCACAAGAAGCCATGACTGACTTTAATTCTAGATTTAAAAAGACTTGGGACAAAATCCCTATTACAGCTAGACCATTACTAGGTATGGCCATAGTGTTTTATCTTAAAGCTTTGAATTTAGATATATCTATTATGATTCAGTCACTTGGAGGACACACTTTGCCTGAGGCTTATGACTATGCGGTCAGAGCTGAGAATAATTTGATAGATGCTGGAAAATTACCTCCAAGGCCTCTCATGCCCATGTTCCCAGAAATTTATTTGCCATTACCTCAAGAAGTCCCTAAATCTGTAAGCCCACCTATATCTATGTACACCTATCCTCAACCATCTGCTAAAGAAACTATCCCCACTCAGTCATCTGAGCTGGATGATATTAAGAATATCCTAATGACATTTTCTAATGAGTTGGTCAATATAAAAAGATAGAAGAATACTTTCCCTAAGCCTCCATATTGAGTTTATCAAGGAAATAGATTTTCATCTTAGCCAAACCAATATCAGGGTTCTCCAAGACAAACTAACCATCAGTCAGCAAACCAATTGGTTGCAGTTCCCACACCCTCACAGACTATTCCTCCCAATTCAAATAGGGAGGTTTTTCTAGGGAAAAATAACTATGTGGATAATGCTAATGCCTAGTGTTTCCCTTGCAATAATGATCATACACTTAGAGATTGTCCTATGCGTAATCTAAAACAAAAGGTAGCAGAGCAAAGAAGAATGGATGGTCAGTTCACAAGTTCTAGTGACAATCAAGCCTATCAGTCTTTTTAGATGTAGAATTTAGTCCTAGTGTCTCAGATACAAGGTATGTCCTTGCAACAAGAGGAAGAAATAACCCTAGAATATGCTTTATTCTCATGGGTTGAAGATGAAGAATCAATTTTCTTGAATGAAGCTTTTGTGCAATTAGACTACTATACTAGATCAAAGAGAAGAATGTTGGAACAACCTGAAGTTGTAAATAATGAAGTTATGAAGGATCCTTCATTTAAATATCATCAACACATAGATGTTAGACAAGAAATGCTTCAGCCATTACAGAATCAAGGAGTTCCTGAACAAGTGCAAGGAAAGATAAGATATCCTAATCTTCTAAGAATTCAAACTTTAGGATCAATGAATGTGGTTGATCAATTAAAGATGATCCCAGAACAAGTATCTATTTGGGACATATTAGCTATTTCTGAACAATGGACACTGTTACAAGAAGCTCCTCAAAATCAAGTAATGCCCAAATATACTGAAAGACCTACTAAAAAAGAAAAGCTCAAAGATATAGTTCATCTGCATACAATAGCCATAGCAAACAATGTATCAGAGGTAAGCAAATCCAAACTGAATCCTTTCTATTTAACTAAGATAGGTGACTGGACTAAGCATAATCAAGAAAAAGAAAATAACTAGTTGTTAGCTATGATGCATAATGACCCATATGAAAATTATAATTCTACTAGTTTAGGTACTTATGTTATTTTTGATGAGGAGAATGAAATCCCAAACATTTTAAGGGAAGAAATGCTAACTAATCAAGGATCTAAAAAAGATTCAGAGTTCTAGATTTTAAATTTTGATGGGGCTAGAAGTAAGAATGGTGTTGGAGCAAGAATTTGTCTTACCACTGCAAATGGTGAGAAAATTTTAAGAGCTATCTATTTTCAATTTGCTTTTACTAATAATGATGCCAAGTATGAATCTTTAGTACATGGGCTCCTATAGGATATTTAGAATTAGTAGTAAAGCAAATTAGAGAAAAGGTGATAACAAAGAATGTCAGAATGAAATCCTATAAGCACATAATTTGGGACTTAATAGAAGATTTTGAAGTTTAAAATATTGAAGTAGTTCTCAGGATTCAAAATTATGAAGTTGATAGGATGGCACAGATTCGTTTGCAGTTTGATCCAGCAACTGGCCTATTAGTTAACAATGAGTCAATGAAGGTTATAGTAAGGCCAGCTATTCCTAATAATGATGAGAATCGGCAAGTATTTGATAATGATTTTTAGGTACTCTCATTCTTGCAACAATTAGGGGAATTTGTTGATCAATTGCAACCAAAGATTGAAGAGGCATATGGGGATCAAATCATACAATTAAAGAATAATAAGCTTCCCAAAGGTTTAATCACTTTAGAGAGCCTTTTTGATCTAGAAGATGTAAGCTTGGAGAAAAAAAGGTTCCAAGCAAACAAAGTTGATTATTCTAAAATAGAAGTGAGTGAAGGGAAAAAATTAAAAGTTGGAAACTCTGCAACTCAAGAAGAAAAGGAAAGGTTAATTGAATTATGTAAAAAATATGATAGAGTCATAGCCTGGAGCTATGAAGACCTTCATGGATATAATAGAGACATCATTCATCACACAATAGAACTAACTGAAGGATCTAAGCCTGTTAGACAAAAATAGAGGCTAGTGAATCCAGGGATTGAGCCTCTAATGGTAGATGAGTTGTAGAAACTTTTAGATTCTAAAATTATTTTTCCAATCAAACACTCAACTTGGGTATCAAATCTAGAACTAGTTAGGAAAAAGAATGGTGATATATGACTTTGTGTAGATTTCAGAGATCTAAATAAAGCATCTTTAAAGGATCACTATCCCTTGCCCTCCATGGAACAAATTGTACAAACTGTGGCTGGATCAGAGAGATTTTCTTTGCTAGATGGTTTCTCTAGATACAATCATATTTGGTTGGATAAAGAAGACCGATACAAGACTACTTTTACTACCAAGTGGGGAACATTTGCATATGCTAAGATGTCATTTGGCTTGTCAAATGCTAGAGCCAATTTTCAGAGAGCTATGGATGTTGCATTTGGGGAACTGATAAATAAAATCATCCTGATTTATCTTGATGATCTTACTATTTTTTCAAAAAATGTTGTTGATCATTTTGATCATTTAGAAGCTATGTTTAAAAAATGTCAAGAATTTGGAATATCTTTAAATCCTAAGAAATGTATCTTTGTTGTTCCTCAAGGAAAATTATTGGGACATACAGTGTCTAAAGAAGGAGTTTCCATAGACCCAAAAAGAGTGGCAGCTATAATGAACTTACCTCTTCCATTCAATAACAAAGTACTTCAATATTTCTTGGGAAAGATTAATTTCGTTAGGCGATTCATATCTAACTTTGTAGGCTTAGTAAGACCAATAACACTCTTGCTTAAAAAAGACCTAATTTTCAAATGGACTACGGAAGTAAGGCAAGCCTTTGAAGAGGTTAAGAAAGCTATCTCAATAGCTCCAGTACTTAGAAACCCAAATTTTTCTAAGCCTTTTGTAATGTATGTATATAGAGGAGAGCTCAGTAATGCTGCTGTTCTAACACAAAAGGATGATAAACAAGAGGGAGAGCATCCAATAACATTTTTCTCAAGGACTTTTAGAGAATATGAAACTAGATATAATTTTGTGGAAAAACAAGCATATGCCATGGTAAAAGCTCTCAAAAAGTTTAGGCATATAGTATCAAGAAGTAAAATTCTGATACTTGTAGCACATCCAAGTGTCAGAGAATACATCATGGAAGGGGAAATTACTAAAAAAAGAGTAAATTGGATAATTAAGATCCTAAAATATGATGTAGAAGTCAAACCCACTGAATTAGTTAGAGGTAGGGGTTTGTGCCAATATATGACTCAAGAGCTTGAAAAGATGATACTTGAAGAAACAAATTCAGGAATAGAAGAAGAAATTGTATTGAGAATACAAGAAGTTGATCAGGAATCTTGGGTTACAAGTAGGATTGATTTTATGAAAAATGGGATTTACCCAAGAGAACTTCCTCAAAATAAGAGAAGATACTATAGGATACAAGGAGTTCATTTTATTTTAATTGAACAGGTTATTTTTAGAAGAAATTCTGATGGCAAATTGTTAAGATGTGTAGAAGAGGATGAGGCTAAGAAAATACTACATGAAATGCATCATGGAGTATCATGTGGACATTTTTTTGCAAAGACCACAGCTATAAAAATAAGTGAAGTAGGTTATTTCTGGCCTACTTTATTTATAGATTGTTATCAGTTGGTTAAAAAATGTCAATCTTGTCAATATTATGTGGGGATGAGAAGGAATGCAACAATGCCTCTTAGCCCTACAATTATGGATGAACCTTTTGCTCAATGGGGTCTTGACTTCGTTGGAATGATAAATCCAATATCTAGTATGGGTCACAAATGGATCTTAATAGCCATAGATTATTTCACCAGATGGACCAAGGCAGTGCCACTCAAAGAAGCAACATAAAATGTGATCCTAGACTTTCTAGGGAGTATCACTACTCATTTTGGGGCTCCTTGCACCATAATTTTGGATGATGCTAAAGTATTTTTAGGGTCCAAAGTATCTGAATTTGCATTAAAGCATGGAATATATCTAAAAAATTCTTATAATTATTACCCTCAGGGTAATGGTTTGGCAGAATCAACTAATAAGAACCTGATTAGACTCATCAAAAGAATAGGGGCTGATTAACACAAGGAATGGCATATAGTGCTTAATTTAGAACTATGGGCTGATAGAATTATGCCTAAATAGGTGATCAAAATGTCCCGATATGAATTGGTATATGGGAAACCTACTGCAATTCCCCTAAGCTTGGAGATTCTTGCTCTCCAGCTAATCAAGTAGATTAAAATTGAAGAAAATGGCCCCATGCAGGTCAGATTAGCAAAACTTCTAGAAGTTCAAGAAAAGAGAAATGCAGCACATGATTCATTGATAAAACATCAAAAAATAGTTAAAGACTATTTTGATAAAAGGACTTCAAATCCTCATTTTGAAACATGCTCAATTATTTTAAAATGGGATGCAAGAGCTGCCAAACCAGGTCAACACACCAAGTTTGAAGCATTATGGACTAGCCCTTATAGAATTCAGGCATGTAAACAACAAAATTCATTTGAGCTAGAAATGATGGAAGGTGAACCTAAAGAGATTCCTGTAAATGGAATCTATTTGAAACATTTTAGTTAAACTATGTTTTTAGTAATTTTGGATCAAGTGGGAGTTGTGGTTTCTTTTTGAGAAGGCTCAAAAGTCCTTGGGGTTGCCAATAACTATAGAGTAAAAAATACTCTACATTTCATTTTGAGTTTCAATTGTGCACTGCAAAGTTTTATTCCTACATAATTTGGTTTGAGATGGTGAAGTTTTGAAAATAGAGCATGGGCTCTATTTTCATTTTGATTCATTTTTGTCTATGTGTCGGGGTAAAGCAGAAGCTGACAAGTGTCATCCTCTGAGGCATCCTTTCTCAAGCAGAAATGCCAAGTGTCATTGTCTGAGGCACCTTTCATATTTTCTGTGAGTTGGTCAAAATGTGCCACGTATCTCATAGTGACTCAGCGAAATGCACCAAGTGTCAGCATCCGCAGTATCATATCGGCACCCTCATTTCATCTCTTTTCAGCAGAGAGTTTCAAAAGCTAAGTATCGAGATAAAGTGGAAAATGCCAAGTGGCAATCATGAAAGGTCTCAATTTTGTTTTTCTAAAAGTGATGAAAGTTGACATGTACTCTAGCAAAATCAAGCAGAAGACACCATGTATCACAGTTTGAATTATCTTCATCTTTGCTTCACTGATATAGCAAAGACCATGGTGGGTCCCAAGTTTTGTGTCTGAAGCAAGCAAAAGCTGTCAGGTGTCACTGTCCGTGTGAATGATAAATGAGACCCATTTGTATAAATAGATCAAAGTGGAAACTACCATGTGTCATCTTTTATAGGTTTCTAAAAGGGTAGCTACAAGCAGTAGAGATCACCACGTAACCCAATTGTTGGAGTTTCAAGAAAGTGGATAGTGACAAGTGTCAAAGGTGGAACATGGCTGAGCAAAGACACAAAAGAGTATAATTTATGTGGAAAGTGTCATGTGTCTTCAATAGGTGTTGTAGAACATGACAAGTTTCATCCTCCAGTGTTTGCTAAAGTAATAAGAAGAAATTGGCTAAGTATCACCTAACATTTAAGAGAAGGGAGAGTCCTGTAATCTATTTTCACAAATGAACTGCCAGAAGACAAAGCATTTTAGAATCTATAAGATATCTTATGTTAGACACTTTTAGTTTGGGGAGATTTTATTTGGGTTGTTAGATTGGGAACAAATAGACAATTTGGAGTGAATCCAAGGCTATAAATAAGGGTGCAGAGATCACCAGAAGGAGGAATTATTAGAGAGAATTTTGGAGAGAGAATTATTGTAAAGAGTTTAGACTTTCTAGAGCTGTGACTAAGTAATATCATTTGTTTTTGTCTCATTTTCTTGAGTTGAAAGGTTTACATAAATGTACGTGTTTCTGTGCCTCTTATATGACTGGAAAATTCAAATAAGAAGATTGAACCCTATGCCTTTGTTGATATTTTATGTGTCATTTGCAAAAGTAGTCTAGGTTGTAGACTTTCTAAAATTGTGATTAGGAATGTCATTTGCTTTTGTCTCATTTTCTTGAGTTGAAAGGTTTATATAACTGTACGTGTTTTTGTGCCTCCTATATGACTGGAAAATTCAAATAAGAAGATTGAACCCTATGCCTTTGTTGAATTTTTTTGTATCATAGTGAAAGTAGTCTATGTTGTGAGCCTATGTTTCTATTGTTTCATCTTTTACATTGATCATGCACTTGTTTGCTCTTAAATGTAAATGAATCCTACATATAGTCTCACTGTGCTCAAGATTAAGGTCAAATTACATTTAGGCGCATCACCATAGATTAGATTTCTTTTCTTGCATTTGTGTTTTTTATTTAAATTTGTATCCCTTTTCCCAGTATCTACTCAATTTAAATAAGAACCAGCTTCTGAAAAATATGGAGGTTGTTTCAAGATGCAAGTCCCATATCTTGAAACTTGCCATTGTTGTTGATTAGAATCAAGCACAATTTTAAATCATCAACATGATCTATAGTTGGCACTTCCTATGAAGTGGTGTTAGGAATCAATGAAATTGATTGGGATATATTGTGAACTATAGGGGTATTATATATCCATATGGTAGAGGATGTTGTATCTAACATAGGTGCCTTATGTTTAGAACTCTAGATACTCAACAACACTAATCTTAGATGGAAATGGGTAGAGGGAGGCCCTTTAAAATATGCAACATATCTTTGATGCATGGGTCTATCTAATAATGGTCTCCATGGGAGAGTATGTGTACATGGTAGAACTATATGAGTAGACCTCACTTGAAATGGTGGCTCCATTGAAATATATGGTGTAATGATTAGAACTATGCTTAGAATTATAACTAGTAATTACAATCTAGCTAGTACTGTAGTATGATATGCACCAATGATATTATGTAAGGTGTGTGTATACTCTATAGTAGTGTGATAGGATGTTAGTGGTGGATGTGCCTGATACATACAGTGAACACCTAAAGTGTTACCTATCTCATTAGTTGTATGCTTTGTAAATAGAACCAAAAATATTTTCAATGCCTTAGCTTCTATTTGTTGAACTTTGGGTGCATTTGTGGGTGTACCCACATCAATGATGTTGGCATTTATCAAATATTATATTTGATGTTTCAATGTGATTCATCTATTTTTAGTATGGCCTAGTGCCTTGTGATAATTGCAAATTTTATTAGAATCATAGCTCTTTGGAAGAGGTCATGTTATATCAACCTCTTTAATAAGTGGTAGAGGTATGCCAATACATTTTAGGAGCTCTTTTAAAACATGTGCCAATCATTCTAGAATTTTGGTGAAAACCCGCTATAGAGGAAATGATAAAACCAGGTGAGGAGGTAACTCTAAAACTATGTTAACTATGGCATTTGAATCAATTTTATTTTTAGTGGCCCTTAATTTGAATGGAGGCTTATTAAAACTCTTAGTAGTTGAATCTAATCCACTTGTATATTTTAATTTGCTTATAGAGAGAATCTTTATTTCCCTTTCTTTCATTGAGTGGCATAAATTAGGGAACATTAGAAGCTTCTTGAACAAGATAGATTCATTTAATGTTGGTATTAAAATTTATTTTAATATGTCTTAGATATTTATACCTTCTATGGGATGGTCATCTTTACCAATATAATTTTGTATCATAAGACATATTCTACAATAGGCTCATTTGATTTTTTCTCAAGTTGTGCCACTTGAGCATATGAGATATTATCATTGATGTTAATTAAAAAGTGTGCTAAAAACATATCTAGTAATGGACTAAATGTGATTATAGACTAATTTAGAATATCATAGAACCATTATAAGGCATAGTCCTTTAGACTATATGGGAATAACTTAGTATGGATCCAATCATTAGACATGTATTCTAGACATGCTACGTGAAAAGCTCATAGATGGTGCTCTAAGAAACCCTTACCATCATATAAGGTAATCTTAGGTTCCATGAATCGATATGGTAAAGGAGTTGTTACTATGTGATGTTCCAAAGGTATATGTAGAAGAACATGATAATTTAAGGAATGTGATGGCCTAATAACACCCTGCTTAAGATGTAATACCTTATCCTATAGAGAATGAATCTCATCCATAAGGGATTGTAAATTTAGAGAGGAGGAAATATCCATAGGAGGTGTTTCCATTACTGAAGTTTATCTAGTTAGAATAGGTTATTATACAAGATGAGTTTCCCCCAACATAGGTGCAACAATATTATTATATGGGGATGTATAAGATTCACCATTATTTGATTTTTTTCTTTAGTTCCATTAAGGCTTGTAGAATTTTTGCATGATCATGGGGATATTCCTGAAGTCTATCTTTAAAAATATATAAAATATTATCTTTAATGAAAATAAGATTTTCATTATTAAATGGGGGGGAGAGTTCCCTAATTCCCATATTGTGTATTATTTTGATTTTGATTATATTTCTCATCTTGTACTTATGATTTGGATATGAAAGAGTGGTAAGCACAAATTTTATAGGTGTATAATTCATATACATGATGAGCACTAACATATTATGAAGTATTTGTATATGTAATTTGATTTTCTTTTAATGTGAAATTTTCACTTAATAAATGATTTTGATTCTATAATTATGATATTATCTTACTCATACTAATATTTTGATCCTTTAGATTCTAACACATGAAAACCTTGGTTTCTTTTAATTGAACATGTAGGCACACACCCTATAAGGGAGAGGTGGAGGCATCGATAGGCTAAATATGGGAGTTAATAATAATACTATAGGTTACATCATCTTATGGAGGAGTGATAATAAGGACTTGGTTAGATAGAAAGTAGATATCATCCTCATAGATATGAGAAGGAGAAGGAGATTCTTTCCTATGCATATGATATGACATTGAAACTTGAAACATGGTTGTTAGGGTATTAAACTTATGGATTAAGTCAAAAAAACTATATTATAATTGATCATGTATGTATGTAAAGAGTTTATTTTTTAATTTAATTCCACATAAGAGAAAAATAACATGCAGGAGATAGAATGAATTATGACATACATTTTAACTAATATAAAGCGTTATGTATATATGTGTCTATGTCATTTTTGAATTCATTCCAAATAAAAGTAAACAAGCATGCAAAGGAAATTAGAAAACTTTGTATTAAAAATTGTAAAACTTTATCTATCATTATTATCATGATTGTTTAAAATAAAAATTAAAAAATATAGGGATATTAAATATAAGTGTGGGTCTTAAAAGGATAGAAATATAAACCCTAGGGTTATCTAAGGTTAGGGTTTATGAAATATTTTAAGTTAGTAGGGTTCACCAAATGTTTTATCCTTTTAATACTTAGTAGATGTAAATCCTATGTTGTTAAAGAGCTGAATATAGTAAATTAGGGTAGAAATATGCAATAAATATAACCATTTATTTGTCACTAAATTGAATTAATTTCACCTTTACAAAAATAATGATAAGTAATATAAATGAGAACTTAGATGAAAAATGACTAAGATAGATGATTTAAAAGTTGAAAACTAAGACAAGGGTTGGTCTGAGTATCACAAATAAGATCCAAGTGTCAAAACCCATTATGGACATTAGCACCCTAATTGGACAACAACACCATGTGGTAGTAGTGTCCCTATTTTAGTGGTGGTGTCATCTATGCAAAATTATTTTGATATTTTGGGTGTACCTATGTCTGGGTTAGTCAAACCTATTCGTACACACATGAGTTATGAAACCTCATAGATGACCTATTTTTATTGATTTTATGAGAAAACCCTAACCTTCCATGTTTCTAGGGCATTTATTTGATACAATTAGGAAAGTTTGGTTTTTAGTGGAGTAAGATAGATATCCTCAACACCTTATTGTGATGAGATTTGCTTACAGAAAAATACTCTGAAGAGGGATCAAAACCAATGTAGTTCTCCCCACCTAAGTGTTGGTGCAAGTGCAAGTGAAAATAGTATGATGGTTGAATTGAGCGATTTAAATGTGCTTTAGACTAGAAATCTAAGAATGTTGTAAATGGTTGTATGTAGAAGTAGGGCAGAATAGGGATTGATAACCTTAATCATGCACAAATTATTTTGAGTTTTTATATATAATTTGCATCTAATTTCCATCTAGTGGTTATAGGGATAAAAGGCATGTATATATACTATTTTGGTGTTTATTAAAGTGTTAAAATAGGTCTAAGATTCCCCTAGTTGGTATAAAATTTAAAAATATATCCATTTGTAGAAAAAGGATGGAAAAGATAGTAGTGTCAAAATTGGGATAGTAGTGCCATGTGGCAGTACTGTCTTTATTATGGTTCTAGTGTCTAGGTGGTAGAACCTAAGGCATGAAGGTATATGATGCAAAATTGATGGTTTGGGACTATTTTTGAGATGACTAGCGATGCTTATGGTACACACAAAGGCTGGATAAGTGTAAAAATATGCCCTAATATAGTTTTAGTGTTAAGCTAGGGATAAGTTGTCTCAAGTAGCACTTTTATCACTCAAGTGTCATTATTATGTGATTACCCAAGGCCATGTCATGAGAATCCTTTTAATTTTCACACATATATATCCTTCATGGCATGATATTTGTACTGATCTAGTTATCCCAAGCCCATATTTAATTAGTCAGGTTCTCTAAGGCCATTGATGTATAAAACTTTTAGTCTTACAAAAATTGGTAGAGTGCCTTATTTTTTTAGTAAATAATGTTTTTATCCTTGGTGGTACCCCCTTCTCCCTCCATTCATTATTTCCATTTTATATAAAAATTTGTTTACAAATATCTTTCATCTTCTATATTTCTTATTATTAATCTCTTTCAAACATGTTATCATCATGACAAATACTAGTGTTTAAAGGTTTCCATTTAATTATGGGAATTTTAAATATAAGTTTCATATTTGAGTTATTTTGAGATGCTAACTTAATCATTTTTATAACCAACATGATACCTTTTTTTAGAAGAAATGGGAATCATCAATAAAAAACCTATTAACTTAGAAGTTTTTTGGAGCTCAAATATTCATGCACTTGGTCTCAAGCCTTGTAAAAAATTGAACCCCTATTTCACCTTGATCAACTAGGCATTATGAAAAATTCATAGTGAGTGAATAGTTGACATAAGGATCCCTTTAGTTACCTATGTATATAAAATTTTATCCCTTATATGTTTTACTATGAAAGTTTTCACATACTTGGAAAATTTTTTATTAACTATTTTATTTCATAGAGTTAAAATCACGTAGGTTTTCCTAAGATGATGTCACCTAGGAGTCCTATTTAGAATTTTTGGAGCTTAAATGTTAGACCAATAAGATTTCATTTGATTATATGGCCCAATTTATAAATTGAACACTTTTCATAAATCTTGTAGAGAGTTTGATGAATTATAGGCTACCACATGGAAATTGTCAAACTTATCAATCTCTTAGAGGCATTAGATATGTCATAGCCTCAAGGGAGCCTAATAAGTGAGAGGTTAACACATATAACCTATCTAATTTTCCAATCCCATAGACATATCAAAAATATCAGATCCCTAGGAGAGCTTGATGAGTGAGAGGTTTCCACATAAAACCTATTAGACTTATCAGTCCCTCGAAAGGTGTCAAAGATGTTAGAACCCCATAAAAACTTGATAATTGAGATACTAACACACAAAACTTGAAAAAAATTTAGTCTCCCACATGCATTAGATATGTTAGAGCATTGAGATATCTTAATGAGTGAGAGGATACCATAGGAATCTAATAGACTTATTAGTCTCCTAGATGCATCATATATGTCATATCCCTAGCTAATGAATGGGAAAATGCCATGTGGGACATATCAGACTAGTCAGTCTCTTAGAAGAATAAAAGCTATTAGAGAGGTAGGGAAGTTCAATCAACCATATGCCACCACATGGTAATTCTATATAAAATGATAACAAATTAGACTTAGAGCATTCGATTAACTTACAAAGGAAGTGTAGTTAAAACCCATGGCCAATCATAAAGCATTATGTGTCACTTCTATATGCCAAAAGGAAATATGGTTAAGAATATCCTATAAAATGAAAGTAAAGGTATAAATTCAATAATAAGCTGATAATAGAGTATACATGTACTTGGTAGATCCAATTGGCCAACTCTAGTACATAAAAAGATCAAAGAGTGACACCCCAACTATAACTAGTTGGCATAGCCTACAAAGAAAGTACTTAATTGATAGAGAACATGTGGCCCAACTAGAGGATACCAAATGTTCCATAATGGATAAATTAGATGTTTTACTACCACACCCTTAAATTAATCAATTTGGATATCTAGGATCTAATTTTATAAATTATAAACACCCCCTTACCATCACAAAATCTAAATCAGGATCACATTTTAGAAATACTTTGAGTTAATACCAAACTGGGAAACATTCAATTAGATTGTGACACAAACTCAAATTTTAATTTTCACAAGGTAAACCTCTAAATTATATTAATTTAGGAGATATTTGTGGAGCCTTATAAGTTCTCAAAATAACCTAATTTAGCATTACTTCTCCCAAATCCCAAATATCATTCCCTACAGGTCCTTTTCAAGCATTTAATGCTTCCATAGAGCTCAAAATTTTGAGCTAAGTAGACTCAAACTATCAAACATGGCCACATAATCTTTAAACCCCATTCCTAATCCTAAATTTATAGATAATAACTTATCATTATATGTAACCCATTTTGATCATTATAATAAAGTGTTTAGGGTGATTTAAGATGTATAAAAGCCCATCTCAAATGATGATGATGAGGAGACTAAGTTCCTTAACCCTCTCATAACCTTTAGAATTTAATATTTCATAAATTTTTATCCAATCCATAGGTATTTATATGTGTTAATCTCTTTATAAACATAATATAAAATACCATGTATGTGCACTAGCTAGTTAGGACCTGGTATACTCTATGGTGTCCTAAAATAAACTTGTAGATATATTCAAGTAGTACAATAATATCTCATATTTAATTATGGTTTACAACTAAAACATAGTAGATGCATAAACTGATACACATTAAATATATGGGGTTCTTCAATATTGGGACATTAGTCTAAGCTAATGAACCAAACGCAATGACATTGAAAATTACACTTTCACACCTTATAAGATGAATTCATGTATGGATGATCCTATTGAATTGATTGTTCAAAGTGAAGGATCTAATGCATTTTTAAATCCTTTAGGTTCCCTTATTAATCATCTTCTTCAAAGGGAAGGAAGTCACAAACCTCAAAAGCATCATCAATTTCAACCTATTCAAGGGAATCGATGAGGCCATAAAAGGTGGGAAATTATATATGGTAAGATATAATGTGGATGAAGTCTATGCCACACTCACATTCAAACTTTTTGTGTTCCTATCATGGACCCATTTTAACTCCATGGTTCATGTGGTATTTTATAAACTATATGTGTACCACTATAGGAGACACATCTAAGACATCTATAAGTATTTATACCATATGGTCTACATGGCCATTAATGATATACCAATTTTATGACTCTCATATGAGGAAATAAGGATGTTCCTACCCATAAGATCTTATTGATATTATAGGGATTGCACCATCATCTATGTGGAGGGCATATATAAATCCCCTTTCCTCTTACCTTATCAGGTCCCAGATCACCTCACAGAATGAGAGATTACTTATCAAATGGTCAAAGGTGTCATGGGTTAGTCTCTTGATCATTGAAAAAAGTCATGCATGGACTTCCAAATCTCAATTATCTACCATGAATACAATAATTTTCGTTCACTATGGAAGATGGTGTAGAATAGGAATTCCTATGTCATAAGAAGGGTAGAACATTGAGAATGAGATCCCTATAAGGTTATCAATCCCCATATGGAGAATTACATGGCCCAAATAAATATCACATATCACTATGATCCTAATGAGGATGATAAAATTCATATCAATCTATCTAATGACATTGAAGTATCAATACAAGTGAAGTTTTTGAAGAAGGAAAGTGGGCCCAATTCCAACTTAGTCCCTAAAGAAAGGTCAACACCACCTCCACATGATCTTCCTTTTAAACCACCTCCATTTTAACTATCCATGGGGACCATTAAAATTCATTTTAGAGATCATTTTTATGTAAATATGCTCCATATTTCAATTCTAATCATATAAGAGGTCTTGATGCCTTGACATCTATGAGATTTGCCTCACCTAGTCTCATCTTTAGCTCCCCCACTTCCATTTATAGAGGTAAATAAATTATAGGTGGCACAAGTGATACATTTTGACATTTATAATAGCCCTAATGTGACCCTAAATTTGGAAAAATAAGAGGCACCAATTTAAATTCATTCCCCCATTTTTGTTATCCCTAAACAACCCATGGGACCATCACCAAGATTCCCTATTATTACTAATCCTATTATATTAAGGCCTCCCCAAGTTATTTTTCTTACTCTTAAGTTAACTCAAGTACCCATGAATCTATCCATGTTCAACATTATCATATCCCAATTCCTTATGATCAACCCATTCCACCCACATGAATTCATATGGTTCACCTTTGGTCCCCAAGAGTGTTAATTATAAGGCCTACATTCCCCCAATATCTAGCTCATCTTGGGTAACTTCTTCAACTCTGGGATGGCTTAAATACATATGGATCCTAAATTATTATAAGATTTAGTTAATCTTCCCACTTCATAAGTTACTCAAATAATAATTTACACCATAACTCATTTGATAACTATGGCACGAGTTGGTCTTATCATGATGCTCCAAAGAAAGAAGAGGGTATATTTTGCTATGCCCTTAGTGTAGGTTCTAATTTACACAATAGTTTCTAAAACCTCAACCATAGATCTAAATTACATAGGTAAAAGGATCGATAAAAGGAAAAAGTTGGATCCCTCTCAGCCTTTTATTTATCTCCCCCTCCTAGTGTTCCCTAGTCCTCTTTTTATATCACCCTAGGCTCTAAAGGATTTAATTTTTACTAGCCAATTTATTCATTCTTATTGAACACCATACTCATATGTGCCATTGGTAAAAACATCACCCCTAACTAATAGAATGCCCAAATATTCTCATGGGGAACCCCATTCATCCTTTCTCCTTTCACATCCATGCCCCACCTCCTCCTCCACTCTTTCCTTCATTCCTCCCATATCCATCAAATTTTCCTCCTCCTAGGCCTCTACCATCTACCTCTATCTTTTTCACCCCACTTTCATCCTCTTCCACTATTTTGAGGATTATTATAGGGCTAAGTTGGTCTGAGTCCCTAGAACCTACTAAGACACTAATAAAAAAATGGTCTTTCAGGGAAATGTATAGGTCCAATGGGAATTAAATAGAGAGATCAAGAGCATGAAGAGAATTATTACAAAAATGGTTATTCAAGAATGAGACCCAATGATATGGTGAACTGAGCATGACCTCTTCTCCCTCACCAAAGTTAGGAGACTTAGTAGGTAAGAGATAATGGATGAAGACCTTGTACTAATGCTTTGAGTTACCAATGAGTTATTTGAGAAGCTCATGGAGGAGATGAAATATCAAGATAGAGAACTTAGATCATAGGTGAGGAACTCTTTCCCAAAGGATCTAGTTATTCAAGTTGTAGAATCCATTGTATAGCTATTTATAACTCTCATAAGTGTTACTAGATCCCTATCCATAAGTAAAGATCACCTCCACTGTACTTAATCATTTTTAGAGAGGGTTTACTACATGGAAAATAAATTCAAGAAGATCTCTAAATTTATTAATAATATTATGTTCTTGGAGCTTAAGCTTAAGCCTCTAGGAGATCTAAACCTCTACCAAAATTATGTCAAGAACATGAGTAATTCAACTAGTGAGTGTTTAGATATGGTGTAAACTATGATTGAACCTTTTAATAAGATCAAGGAGTGAATGTTAACCTATTTCAAAGAGGTCAACATTATTATTTTATTCCACTTGAACAACACCTTGATACATAAAGAGGAATTTGAGGTCCACTTGGCCTAATTAAACTAAGTCAGTAGAGGAAGGTGGTGAAAGCTAATAGGGTTAGAACCAAAGTGATTTTAGAGATGGAAAAATAATAAATAGATTGCATTATCTAGGCATCTAAGGTAAAATTTTCCCTAGAGGCTTCATTCCAAGTCCATGGGTGGTTTATGGTACAGACAGAGATAATATTTTGAGAGATTCCTATGAACATTAACCAAATGGATTAGGTATTTGACTTAGTGGTAGCCATGTTGTTAGTCAAGGAGGCACATCCCAAGTAGTTTTTAAATGTCCCATCTCTAACCTCCTTTTGATTATATTCTACTAGGCCTTAGGAATTTTTTCTTGTTTTAACCTTTTAGGGTTTTACTAATGTAGATACTATGTAGTTAAAGGGTTGGGTATGTTTCTAGTCTAGGAAAAGAACTAGAAATTATTAATTTAATTAAACTTTCCAAAAATATCAAGTGAAAGTAAAAAAGGAACTTATATATAGATAAACAAGTTTTTATGTGGATCAGGATACTAGAAATGACTGAATAGACATGAAAGAACCTTTCATTTTCTAACTATTTATTTAAATCTAGTTTAGGATAGTAGTTCCCCCTATCAGGATAGTAGTACCATTTTTATACCCTTAACCATTGGTGTGTCTAGGGATATGTGTGGCTGACTTGTGGCTTACATACCTCTTTTATTTACTTGTTACATTTTTCTATGTTCTTAGATAGGTCAGGCTATGCAATAACCTTGGCTAAGTAGACTATATATAGGAGGTAGTTGTTAGTCTTTAATCATCATGTTAGGTATTCTTCTATTAGTGCATTATTATGGAGGTTTCCCCCTCAAAGTGGCTTTGATATATTATCTATTATTCTATTTTATTATCAATTATCACTCATGTTTTCTTATTTTGTGTAATATAAAATCATTCTATGTGAATATCTAAGTAATTTCATTGCAAGTGGTATCATAGATTCGATTTGGGAAAGTTTCTTGTGGCATTTTTTTAAGATCTGGTGACGCATGGCTTTTGGGAGTAGGGAAAGATAAAAAAACATAACTTTAAATTTGATAAGAATTAATTTTTTTCATTAGTGCAGTATTGCTTGAAATGCTTTTTTGAAAAAAAAATTATAAAAAAGCCTAGAAATATTTTTCCCCTTGTACACTTGTAGTCATTGGATTCATCTTGATGAGACAATCATAATTATATATTCTTTCAATATACTTTTTTGGTACCAAAAATTTTACTCTAGTACACAAAGGTAATCATTGGATTCATCTTGACAAGGTGATCACAATAGTACCATTTCCTAGTATACTTTGTTTTTGGGGTCAAAACCTTCCTAGGGTTTATTTGTGGTAGGTCCTTCAACTCAGGGAAGAAAAGGGGAACCAAAAAATCCCAAGACTCCTTCTACCAATGACATGGAATCTAAAACTTGAGATTTGATGATTTCTTAGCATCAAGAGGACATTAAAAATTTGGTGAGGCATGACGACTTTTTTGCAATCCAATCTGATGTTTCAAGGATGCACAAAGAGATTAATGGAACTCATATTTAATTACAACATATCACTATGTAATTTGTTTCCCTTCAATCTTAGTTTTAGCCTAACAACCCTCCACTTCACCATTCAAATCCTCCTCTCAACAACTTGCATGTTGGTATAAAACTAATGTTGCTAAAAGTGGACATGTGTAATTTTGATGGTAAGTATCCTCTCACTTGGATTAACAAAATTGAGATTTTATTTGAGAAAAGTCAAACCCCTTGTTCTCATAGGGTGATGGTGTCAACCATGTATATTGAACCAGAGAAATTCATTTGGTATCACTGGTTATGTGCTCAAAAGAAAAATAATGGTGCTCCTATTACATTGACTATTTTTACTAAGGATTTGAAAACTCATTATTATAATAATGTCTCTAAGAACTATTTCATTCAATTAGCCAAGCCATGACAAACAAGAAATGTGAAGGATTATTTCATCAATTTCAAAATCTCTCTTTATAGGTGGAAAATATCATTGAGAAAAACCTGATGGATCTATTTTTGGGTGGCCTCAAAGATAACATCCAATACAAGGTTTGAATGTTTAACCCAACATCTGTATCAGAATCTATCCTTAAGTCACACATGATAGAAGAAAAAGAGATGGTTAAAAGGAAAACTTTCACTACTGGTCATGATCACAACTTTCTAGCACCATCATTTCCATAGTCTACAAGATTAAAACAATGACAAATTCAGGAGAAGTGAGGCAAATGGTTGTGCTATGGTTATGATAGAAAATGGAGAAAAGACCATCATTGTGTTGAAAAGAATATGTTTTATATTAAAGGTGCCAATGATGATGAAGATGATGTAGAAGTACATGATGTGGATGCAAAAGTTTATGAAGAGGAATTCAAAAACTCTCAGCCTACTATTTCATGTCATGCCCTATCAAGTATTATTACTCCCCAAAATATTAAGGTGATGGGTTTCTTTAAAAAATATAAGGTCACTATCTTGATTGATTCTGGGAGCACACACAACTTCATCCATAGTAAATTGGCTAGTCATTTGAATTGTTTCATTTATCTCACTCTAGAATTTTAGGTTATGATTGTAGATGGTAGTAGTATAAGATATTTAGGAAAATGTCATAGTATTAAGTTGGCCATGGGAGATTACTTATTGGATTTTCCTATATTTTCTATTATGATGGGTAGAGTTGATATTTTTCTAGGAGTCTAGTGGCTCACCACTTTGGGCACTATTGAGATGAATTTTAAAGAATTATTCATGCATTTTCATTCTAGAGAAAGGAAATTTGATCTAAGAGGATTAAATTCTAAATCTCCCCAACTTGTTATCTCCCATCAAATGACAAAGACTCTCTATAAAGGTGCTAAGAGATTTGTAGCTCACTTATTTTATATGGAAGTACAACTAACTCAACCATCTCTACCTCTTAATCTACAACAAATAATTGATGTTTATTCAGTTGTTTTTGGAGACATACCAAAAGGACTTCCACATAACCACATGTATGATCATTCTATCATACTTATTCCTAGTAGTACACCACCCAACATCAGGCCATATAGTATAGCTATGCCCAAAAAAGTTAAATCTAAAAGATGGTACAAGAGATGTTGGATGCATGAATCATTCACCATATCCAAAGTGAATACTCTTCACTAATTGTCATGGTGAGAAAGAAAGATGACACTTGGAGGATGTACCCTAACTATAGAGAACTCAACAAGTACAATATCAAAGATAAGTTTCTAATTCCTATCATTGATGATTTTCTAGATGAATTGAATGGTGCTCTTTATTTTACCAAGTTATATCTATGTTCTAGATATCATCAAATTAGGATCTATGATGAAGACATACCCAAAACCACTTTTAGGACTCATGAGGGCCATTATGAGTTTTTGGCTATGCTTTGGGCCTAACAAATGCACCATATACTTTGTAGAGTTTAATGAATACTATTTTTAAGCCATTTTTGAGAAAATTTGTTCTGGTATTCTTTGATGATATCCTCATTTATAGTAAAAATTGGGTAGACCATTTACAAATGTGAAATAGGTACTCTCCATTTTGGAGCAAAATCAATTATATGTTAAACCTTTCAAATGTACTTTTGGGGCTAGTGAGGTTGAATATTTGGGTCTTTTGGTGTCTTATGAAGGAGTGAAAGTGGATCCTAAAAAAATCCAAGAAATGGTGGACTGGCCAATTCTTGAGACACTCAAGTAACTTTGAGCTTTTTGGGGGCTTACTAGTTACTATCATAGATTTTTCAAAAATTATGGTAGTATTATAGACCCAATTACCTCTTTATTAAAGAAAGACTCCTTTTAGTGGACTGATGTAGTTACCCAAGCATTTAAACAATTGAAATTGGATATGTGTACTACTCTAATATTAGCCACTCCTAATTTTTCTAAGACTTTTATGGTTAAATGTGATGCATCTAGGTATGGTATGGGTGTTGTACTTATGAAATAAGGTAGACAACTGGCATTTGAAAGTAGTCAACTCAAGGGTATAAATCATCACAATCCCATTTATGAGAAGGAAATGATGGCCATTTTGCATGTAGTCAAATAATGGAGACCTTAATTGATGGGTTGTCACTTTCAATTAAAGACTGATCATGATAGTCTTAAATATTTTTTAGAATAAAGGTTGTCATCTAAAGAATGATAGAAATAGGTAACTAAGATGTTAGGCTATGATTTAGAAATAGTCTACAAAAAAGGTAAGATTAATGTGGTGCCAAATGTACTATTTAGAAAAGATGAATTAGTTGAGGAATTATTATGTGCCATAACCATTTTATAGGTAGATTGGCTAGAGGAAGCATGATCAAAATAGAAACATGATAGCACTTCTCATGATTTGATTCAAAATCTTCAGCAAGGTTTAGATGGATTTGAAAAATTCATATGGAAAGGTAATGCATGATGGTATAAAGATAGATTATACCTATGTAAGAATTCTCTTCTTAGACAAAAAATCCTTTAAAAACTTTATGCAAATCTAATTGGGGGTCATTTAGAATTTTTGAAAACCTATCATAACATAAAGCAAGATTTTTTTTGGGAAGGTCTCAAGGGGGATGTCCAAAATTACATGGCTAAATGTATGATATGTGTATGAAACAAAGGCAAAACAATCAAAACTCTAGGTCTTTTACAACCTTTATCTGTCCCTAGCCAACATTGGGAAGAGGTATCTATGGATTTCATTATAAGGTTACCAAGATCTGATTGTCAAAATGTTATCATGGTTGTTGTAGATTGTCTCAGTAAGTATGCTCATTTTTGTTCATTATCCCAACCATTTGTTGCGAGTATAATAGTTCTTGCTTTTGTCAATATAGTTTAGAAACTGCATGGGACCCCTAAGATCATTGTAAGTGATAGAGATCCCATTTTTAATAATAACTTTTGGACTAAGTTATGTACATGTTTAGGCACCCAATTGGCTCATATTTCATCCTATCATCCTTAATCTGATTTAAAAATTGAGGTATTCAAAAAATGTATGGAAGGATATCTTCATTATTTTGTTTCTAATAAACATGATAAATGGGTTCATTAGCTACCACTTGTTGAATGGTGGTATAATAATTCTATTCATAGTTCTTCCAAAATGTTTCCTTTTATGGCATTATATGGATATTACCCTCCATCCATCACTTCAACCTTGAAGGTCCATCCTAAATTTCATGCATTTGAAGAACATATTCACCATCATGAGGAGGTCCTTGCAAGTTTGCATGAAAATTTAGCTATGGCCTAGAATCACATGAAGAAACAAGCAGATCAACGCAAAAGTGAGGTATTTTGGCATTGGTGATTGGGTCTTTTGTCACTTACATCCATACAAATAGATGTCATTGAAGGAAAAAAAAGGATAACAAGTTATCCCTTAAGTATTATGGGACTTATGATATCTTGTAAAAAATTGGTAGTGTGGCCTACAAGTTAGATTTTCCTTAATCCACTTGCATACATCCAATATTTCATGTATCATGCCTGAAGAAATTCATTAGACATAGAGTTACCATTTAAATAGAATTACCAAAATTAGATGAGGAAGGTAGAGTTTTTCTTGATCCTGAGGCAATCCTTTAAAGGTGCACCAAATAACTACATTCTAGATCAATTACAGAATACCTGATCAAATAGAAGAATCTACCATGTGAAGATGCCACTTGTAAGGATGAAGCATTTGTTCATTAGCATCTAGAGTTGACAAAATATTGAGGACACCATTGTTTTGGAGGGTAAGGGCTTGTTATACCCTTAACCATTGGTATGTCTAGGGATATGTGTGGCTGACTTGTGGCTTACATACCTCTTTTATTTACTTATTACATTTATCTATGTTATTATATAGGTCAACCTATGAAATGACCTTGGCTTAGTAGACTATATATAGGAGGTAGTTGTTAGTCTTGAATCATCATGTTAAGTATTATGTTAGTAGTGCATTGTTATAGAGGTTTCCCCCTCGAAGTGGCTTTTTTATATTATCTAGTATTATATTCTATTGTTAATTATCATTCTCTTATTCTACACAATATAAAATCATTATTTGTGAATATATAAGTAATTTCATTACAAACATATGGTACTAGTGTCTAATTCTGTTGCTAATATCCTTCTTATAGATAATGTTTATAAATTTTAGGGAAGTTGCAAGAGGTTTTAGTGGTCATTTAGGTAGTTCTATGTCATTCAGGGGCTCACATGTGTTACTATTTTGGTTGAATCTCCTCCAAAACCCTAATGAAAACCTACACATATTAAATAATAAATAGATCAAATTCAAAAAGGGAAGGAAAAACTGGGTTGTCAAATGCTACGATCGCATGGAGTAGAATCCTTGTTGACCTATCCATTGCCTAAATTAACCCCAATGCTAAGGGTATTATATCACATGTAATTCTCCCTTAGGGAATTTACACCATAAAATTTTATGGTATGCTATAATGATTGTTTCTTAGGCACTTTATTTTATCAATTCTATAATATCTAGGTGTGATGACTATGTAGTATTCAGAATATTGAGTTGTATTATTGATTAATTTTATGTAAATATTTACCAAAATAGTAAGTGCTAGATGTAAAATGTCTTGTGAGGTTATTTATATATAAGGATTTTTTTTTGAATATAAGACTTTGTTTTCTAGCTGACAATTCATAAAAGAGGGATAAAAAACATAAGAAAAGGCTCACAAAGGAGTTAAGACTCAAACATGGGAGAAAGGTCCTGTCAAACACTAGAGCCATAAGTGGACACTAGCTCTATGTGGTTCTACTTTCTTGAAAGTGGTTCTAGTGTCCTAAGGTCTAAAATAGAGATAAAATTAGGCAAGATAGGCTAGGGGACCCTGTGATTGGGAAAAGGTGACTTGTGACTACTGGGAGGATCATATATAAGGAAAATAAGACATAATAAAGATCAAAATACTCAAACTGACCATGAAAGTAAGGTCAATTATCATCACTAAGACCTTCATGTGAAATTGTTTAAAAAGACATAGTACTTGTGGTTGATTAACCAAATTAGGGTGTTTATATTTTCCCTCCTTTTATTCTAGTAATGTAATGAAATGAAAGTACTAGAGTAAAAGAAAAAAAAATGCATACCTATACTTACCTATGTGAATTTATTATACATTTGGCCCACTTCTTGGATAGAGAAGTGGATAGGAACTAGAGTGAAATATGTGAAGAGGAAACACATGGCATGGATGCCCCTATATTGAATTTGACAATGTAAACTAAATGTGTGTAAAAATAAGGATCACTTTCCCACACTTTGATATATGGACTAAATCTGAGTATGTAAATGAAATGTTAGGGGAAATAAGGCTCACTTGCCCCTACTCTGATATCTAGGTTGAATCTAAGTCTGTGAATTGGGTTTGGTGGAATGCTATGGTTAAACTAATACAAATGGTCATATGACCCAAACTAGTGAAAACCTAATGATGTTACTAGTGATGATACTGGGTGTAACCTAAAAATGGGGATCAAGGATGTGTTTTATGCATCATGCCTCTTAATCAAAAAATCTAAGCAATGTAATTGTGTATCTAAATATCTGAGTAGACTGTTATACCTAGGTTAAAATTTTATATTTGTATGTGTGTGTGTGGACTATATGTTTGAATATCTATGTAAACATATGTATATGTATATCTAAAAATCTATGAATCTAAATACGTGTGTAAACCTATGTAAATATGTGTGTCTATATATCTAAAAATTTATGATGTAAACTTGTGTCTTTATACATGAAAACCTATTAATCTGAATACCTATGTAAACCTATGAGTCTATATATCTAAAAACATGTGTAGACCTATGTGTCTATATATCTAAAAACTTGTGTAGACTTATGTGTCTATACATTTAAAACCCTATGTCTAGATTTTGAGAACCTATGTAGACCTATGTGTCTATATATCTAAAAACCTATGTAGACCTATGTGTCTATGTCTACATCAATACATGTATGTTTGAATCAATCTATGCATATTTTCCCCACTTTTGGTGAGAGATCTGAGACTTTGGTGAGGGTGTGTAGCCAAAAATGGTAATGATTGAATGAAATGGTGTTAATTAGTAGGTGTAATGTAGTTTTAAGTTTAAATAGTGTATTTATTATGAAATAGTTGATAATTAAATGTGTAATTAGATAGATGTTTTGTGTATTGTGATTTTAACTATATTGATATTGATTATATCACTTTGTAGATTTGAAAGTGATTATAATATTGGTTTAAAAAATATGGAACATTATACATCAATGTAAATTCTTATATTTAGGAAATGGTTAAAAAATTAGAGCTATGGTTCTTGAGATATGGTGATAATAAGGGATTTGTATTAGTAAGTGAAATTAGTGTGCAAGGTTAACTTTAATAAGGTGGCATTGGGTAAGTATGACTTAAATAGTTCACTTGATTAATTTGGAAATTTATTTGGAGTATTTGAGTTGAAATGAATTTCATGTCTAAGTGAGAGAAATATGTCAAGGAGATGAAGAGTTATCTTGATGTGCTATAAGGAGGGTGAGGCAGGATTTAGATTAGAGAGGAGGTGAACCCAAACTATTTCTTGTTTATGTTATGTATATTGTCCTTTTTAATGTTTTTACTAAAAATGAACTAGTTAAGGGTATATTTAGTAAAAAATGGTTATATCATCAAATTTTGGGAGTTACTATCCAATACCTAATGCTAGTGTCGAAAAGGTGGCACTACTATCCAACGCTCCTTTCCTATATGTAATGCTAGTGTCCAACAATCTTGAGATGTGATTCTAATTATATTTAATTAGTTCTTGATGTGTGTTATTATCTATTAGTTTTAAGTTTTCTTTGATGATGTCATATTTGGTTAGACTCTTACATATTTATGCCTACATGAACGGGTTTTACACTAGATCAATGATGGAGACCTTGTAGGGTTTACCAATGATAGATGTTGAGATGGATGTACTTGAGAGAGAATGTTTGAGATATGTTGTATTCTTGGATCCTATGCCATATAATAATCATATGATGACTACACTCTATGAGAAATGGGATGTAGATACATGCACATTATAGTTACCAACTAGGGAGATGACTATTACACTAAAATACTTGTACTAGATTATGTGATTATCAATCTTTGGGTAGCAAGATATATTATAAGATGATATGGGTATTTGAGCCATATAACAAGATTCTATATATTTATCTACTATGGTGGCTGGGACCCATCATGTATAGAATCTCAGTGACATATTACTGACCTTGATTGTGATTATTGAGGTTCCATAATTGTGAAAGTTCCTAGCCATTTTATTATCTCCATTTGTGGCTATAAATGGGAGTGGGGTTTTGATTTCCTATAGGATGCATGAAATAATGAATTATATAAAAGAATGTGGTATTATGTATTCTTGGGGTTAGATGATGTTATCTCACCTATATATGGATCTATATCATTTTACATAGGATATGTGTGGTGGATGAATCATAGCATCAAGATTGTTACATTATTAGGCATATGAGCATATAGTTGTGAGTCGGCTAGTGGCACATGTATAGGATGGTTAGGATCATCCATAGTTATTTTCATAGAGATGGATAGTTATAGGTCATGCACCCAAAAGGATCACTATGCAATATTTGTAGTTATTAGATAGTTTGAGAACAAGGGATACTATTTGGAGACCTTAGAAGGGCTATGAGAGGTAGCCTAAGGATAATACTTAGTTGAGGTGTATTCAAGAGAGTTATTGTCTACATGACCACTAAGTAAATGTATATGAGTGATTTTAGTGTGATTAGGTCACATAATAATTAGGTGTGGTGTAGGATGTACCCCCCAACACCTATGATAGTGCTGAGGAGTTCTTGGGCTCTTATGAGGCTAGGTAGTATGTTGAGGTTGTCTATTGATGAGTTAGAACCTATTTTATTGATAAATAAATACCCTAATATTGAAATAATATCTATAAATTATTTGGGAGTGTTAAAGGCCTACATAGCCTCATGGAGTGATCATAAATGGGCACCTCTATTTATGATAGGTGGGATGATTATAGAGGATGTATTAGAAGTAGACCCCCTGAGGGTTATTAATAGTAATTTATAATAATATGTTTTTATACTTCATGTAAAGTTGATTATGTCTTTATGTGATGAGGAATATTATGAACTATGTTGATATATGTAAGTTTAAGGGATGATGAGTACTAGGAGATCACTATTGAGTCAGTGATTTATGAGTTGATAAGAGATATTATTGATGATGTTATGGGGGATGGATTGGTGGAGATGAAAACTATTATGGATGGGGTGAAAACCCATTTTTAAAACTAAACTATGATAGCTATTATGATGTATAGGGATATAGTGGTAGATAGAGATGAGGCATGTGTTTAGTTGCATAGGCATACCATGCTTGGACCTAATGCTCAAGGCTAGTAGTTAGATAGTATATGACTACATATGTCTATAGAGAGAACATATAAAGTGTATGGCTAATTTGGGAATTTATCATAAGAAAGAGATACTAAACAAAGTAATTAGTCTATGTCACATAAAGATAGTGGGGCTTTGAGTTCTAGCTTTGATATATCTAAGAGTGAGAGTGAGGGAGATAGTCCTACTAGTCATGTTTTCGTCATTGAGTGATGGACTATATTTATATCAAAACTATATTTTGAGTTATATATATATATATATATATATATATATATATATATATATATATGTTTATGTTGGTACTATATGTATTGATAATTAGATTTTGTTAGATTGGATGTGTTGATATGTGTGTAATTAGTTTGATTACTTGAAATTATGATATTTTTATAGTGTTTTTATTAAATTAGAATTAACGAATTTTTATTAATTTATGAATGTTTAGACATATGTGTAGTGGATTATGATTTTGTATTTATTTGTATGGGGTTTTTTTGTATTCTTTAATATTTATGCATGTATATCATGTGATTATGGTATGCCTTATTTCAAACCTAATGGCATGGAGAACTAATGACCATACTGATCATATTATGTTAGTGTATAAGGAAACTATGAAACTGGGGATGCATGTGATGTACTAATATTGTGTATATGTGTAGACTTTAGTGAAAAATCTTGATTGGTTGACATGATAAAACATTACTCTGAGTTTTATGAATTATATAAAATATCTTGATCAGTGTATGAATTGGAGATGTATCCCATATATCTTTATTGGTGTTTGAACTAAAATTATGCCCTTGGTTTTGTAGTTGTTCCCATATATTTTGATTAGTGTATGCATTGAATCTATGTTCTAATCTCTATGGTTATTTCCATATATCTTGATTAGTGTGTGCACTAGATTTTTTTTACAAACTCCATGAACTATTTGCCATCAATGTTGAAACTATGGTCTATGAGACTGTTCATAAATAGGTGTCCTATAAATCATAGGTCTTGTATGATGAGTAACCAATGGTTAATTAAATGAATGTCTTGGGATAAATCTATTATAGAGGAGTGTGATCTAGGAGAGAATGGAGAATGAAATCTCTAGGCCCTTTTGTAAACTCTATGATGTCTCAAGTGACATACTTGTCAATGCAAACTCAAAGTACATAACACTGATCATTTCAATGTCTATTTATCTTATGAAAATGACAATATGGGTTATGCAGTACCTAATGAAAATGGTGTGGTTTATGGTGATGAGTAAAAGGAAGTTTGATCATCTCCCTATCTAATAGTGTAATAAAAATGTCATGAGGCCCAACCTTATCTAAGAGCTATATAATACCTATATTTATATCATGTGTTTTGTTCATTATAGACGGTGATTTGTAGAGTATCTCTTTTCCCTTATTTAGTATCTTTATCAGTGGTATCTATTATAATTATGTATTAATTATAAGTGGATTAGGATCTTATAGTATATTAGATGACTAAGGATCTAAGGGGTCTATATCCAAATTTGCCTCTGACTATGTAACTACTAATCCCAATTCTACCTCTAATGCTATAGATACATTACATTGATTTAAAAATGATTTTGATGTTTAATATAGTAATATCTCCTTGATAGGATAGATTAAACTCCTAAAAAATAAGTACTATACTTCTAAATCTATCGGTTGATAAATCAACTAATACAAATAAGCTTTGAACCTTATAATGTATTCAGATGTTAGCTCTATATCACCATAATGTAATGAAGGTAACCTCTCATGTGTGTCTAGAGGTCCCTTATTCTATATTTAATGCCTTAGAAAGACTATCTCTATATCCTCATATGTGTGTAGAGACCCACTAGGTATTGTATGTTGGAACCAATTTAGTGCTTCCCCATTTAAATAATTTACAAAAAATTGTAGTAGAGTCAACTTATTTATAATATGGTACATGATTTATCATAATCTTGAAGGTATAAATATGGGTCTCCATTCCCATCAAATATAGGTGATAATAGTATCTGATAATTGTCTAGCAACCTTGTAGTTGTGATTCTTTGTGGAATAGGGTTGTCATGTATTACATTAGCATTAACCCCAGATTGGTATGATTTTTTCTCTATAGTGATAAGGTCTACTTATTGCAAAGCAACCAAAACATGCATAAAATAAATTAAAACTTGTGAATGTGTATTATCATCATCAAGTGGTTAATTTAATGTTTGAATTTTGTTATTTATCTTAACCATTAGTATATTATATTAGAAATATTTTTTAGAGAGGGTTGATTTGATATCAGTAACCTTTAGAGGTTTGATAGATGGGACCCAGTTAGACGGAAATAAGCTATCAACCTCATTTAAGTTAGTTTTAGAAATAGGTTCTACTGTAATAAGGGGGGTTGAGGGAGATTCATTGGTGTATCTTATATTATTAAGTTTTAAAGATTTATCACATGTTACTTGAATAGAAGGTACTTTATGTTGAAGTAAATGTAAATTATGAACATAAGAGTAAGTGTGTGTGTGTGTGTGTGTGTGTGTGTGTGTGTGTGTGTGTGTGTGTGTGTGTGTGTGTGTGTGTCTGTGTGTGTGTGTGTGTGTGTGTGTGTGTGTGTGTGTGTGTGTGTGTGTGTGTGTGTGTGTGTGTGTGTGTGTGTGTGTGTGTGTGTGTGTGTGTGTGTGTGTGTGTGTGTGTCTCATTTTACATGTGACCTAGTATTTTGTTGAATAAGAGAGATAGGTGAGGTAGGATAAGGTCTAGAAGGTGTAGATTCTATTTCATCTTCATCATAATCACAATAATCATCATTATCCCATGGTTTATCAAAATAAAAATTTAATTCATTTGTAGAAGTAAGAGTAGAAGTTTCATCTTCATTCTCATTAAGAGAGAGAGAAGGGGAATATTTTAACTTTTTAATACTATGTATTGTGTCAACATATGTAGGTGTAATACAATGTATTTGTTCATTATCTATGTGTGGAAAGAAAGCATGATTATCACATTCAATTTTGGAATCAAGGGTAGAAGAAGTAGTAATCATGTTATTTTTTTCATATTATGAAAAATAGAGAAGAGTTAGAGACATTTGCATTATCAATGTGTCATAAAAAATCATTTCATTGAACTTGGAATTTGAAGGAAGGTGATAAAATAATTTCATCTACCTTAGTTTGTGTATTTCTAAAATGTGTAATATCATTGGTACTTGATTTTTTTGATTTAATTGAGAAGGGTAAGGAAGATGCATTATTCCTATCTACTTTACTTGAATCATGCAAAATTGGATTTTGTGTATTGTACTTATATTGATTTAATTTGAATAATGAGGTAGTAAAATTAGTTTAAAATCTAGGATCACATTGGAATAAATCACTACCAATAGGAAGTTCTTTTGTCATTATATTATTAGTTTGATTCTTAGGAGTAAGAGAAGAGTGAGAGGAAAGAGAAGATGATGTATATAATATATCCTCATGTTCATTTTCATTAGCATTCTCATAGTAATCCTCATATCCATAACTATATAAATAATCATTATCATAATTATAAATTAAGTCATTATTATGCTCTAATGTACAATATTGAAAATTAGACCATTCATTGTTATAATCATGAGATGAATTCAAAAGTGCATCAATTGGGTGAGTGGTAGAAAACTTTTTAGATGTCATTTTAAACTTGCTAAAGAAGATAATGTAAAAAATGAATAACAAACACACATGAGGTAGAATATAATATAACATAATTATATGTGTAAGTTGAGAAATTTTGAACAAAGTGTGTTATATAAAATAGGATTTGTAATGGAAACCCTAACTTATAGTATTTGTATGTAGAGGGACCTAGTATGTGAATCTAGGGTTTTAATTTAGGCTTGTGTTGAAAAAAATTAAATTACATTAAATAAATGAAACCCTAATGTAGTATTGATTAAATTAGCTAGGTTATGACAAAAAAATAGACAAATATAATTTTTTAACCCTTATTTAATGCACATAATTTGTTAGAAGGTAAATCCTAAGGAGAACTAGGGGTTTAAGCAATATTTGAAGTAAGTTGTGTTCACCATAAGTTTTACCCTTTTAGGGTTTTACTAGTGTAAATCATATGTAGTTAAAAGGGATGGATATGTTACTAATCTAGGATATAAATAGGAAATTATTGATTTAATTAAACTTTCCCAAAATAACAAGTGAGAGCATTACAATAACTTATCTAGAGATAACCATATTTTTATATGGATTAGGGTATTATAAATGACTAAACAGACATGGGAAAACCTTTCATCTTCTAACTCTTTATTAAAATCTAGAATAGGAAAGTAGCACCCCTATCATGATAGTCATACCATGTGGAATTTGTGTCTAATTCTAGAACCAATGTCCTTCTTATAGATATTGTATGAAATTTTAGGGAAGTTATGGGAGGTTATGAAGGTCTTGTAGGTAGTTCTATGTCATTCGAGGGTCCATCTATGTCACTTTTTTATTTTAATCTCGTCTAAAAACCTAATGAATACCTACACACATGAAATAATAAATATATCAAATGTAAAAAAGGGAACAAAAAATTAGGTTTTGGGATGTTATGATCATGTGGAGTAAAACCCCTATTGTCTTAGCCACTGCCTACATTAACTCAAATACTAGGGGTATCAGATCACATGTAGTTCTCCCTTAGGGAAGGTGCACCCTCAACTTGCATGATATGTTAGAATTATTTTTATTTATGCCTTTATTTGATCAAGAATGTAATGTCTAGGTATGATGACTAAGTAGTATGTAGAGAATTGAGATGTAATATTGATTGATTGTATGTAAATATGTGCCAAAATAGTATGTTCTAGATGTAAAATGCCTTGTAAGTATCTTTATATAAGTATTTTTGTTTTGAATATATGACCTTGTTCACTACCTGATAAGTCATAAAAGAGGGATACAAAACATAATAAAAGTCTCATGGAGGGGTTAGGATTCAAACATGGGGGAAAGGCCCCATCAAACACTAGATCCATAAGTGGACACTAGTACCATGTGGTGTTACTATCTTGAAAGTGGCATTAGTGTCTTAAGGCCTAAAATAGATCTAAAATTAGGCAAGATAAGATAGGGACCCTATGACTAGTGAAATATTACTTGTGATTTCTAGGATTATCATAAATAAGGAAAATAAGACATAAGAAACATCAAAAGACTCAAAATTACCATGTGAAGAAGGACTATGCTCATCACTAAGACCTTCATTTGAAATATCAAAAAAAGACATAGTGCTTGTGGTTGCTTGACTAAATTAAGTTTACATTCTTCTTATTCTAGGATTGGGAATTTTTCGGGTATTATTTTGTTGCAACCATTTTAGCCCATGATGCCATAAAGTGGGAACTCATGCTACTAGGATATAGGTCCCATTTATATTATATATATAATGTTATGTAACATTTTTATAGGGTTGACTCTATTATATAAATGACTGTCAAATTAATGTGAATTTGGTTTTTCTAACTAAATACGTGTGGGTTTCATGGATGTCTTATATTTTATCAATGATTTAGATGGATTAACATTAATTATAAATAATTTTTTGTTTTGATTTTTTGTGGGGTTTATTCATTAATTAAGATGATTCTTACCTATTATAATCAAGTTATTTGATGTTTTTTTCTTTGTTAGAATCTATTAGGATTTGTGTGGTTAACTATAGACATGTTTACAATTATTCATAAAAGCCATCATTGAATTAAGTATTTACCTTTTCCCCTTAGAATCTCTCTCCCTATATGATTGGATACTGAGCCATCATGAAACTTATATACATTGGTATAATTTTAGCTAAGCGTATTCTCAGTTCTTGAAGCCATAGTGTTGCCATATGTTTAAAGAGTTCCCTTTATATAATACTCTCTCTTTCTCTCTCTTTTATGTTTTCATTAATGTCAATTGATATTTTTACTCATATTTATAAACTATGAAGTGATGTAAGAGAAGTCTATTTGAAATATATTAACTCATCATTGGTGTTAAACTCTATTACCATATTATGTGCTTTCCCTATCTAGCAACATGTATAAAACTCAAAGTAATAGTTGGTGTTTGAATAAAAGTGAAGCAAGTAGAGCTTAGAGTTATAATCCCTTGAAATAATTTTAGTGAGTAGTATATAATTTTTATGTACTAGTCAAAAAAATGGTATTGAACCTTTAGTAGTAGCAGTACATATCTTGGATATATATACCAAGAAGGATATTTAATGGACCGTAATACCTGAAACTCAAGCCATGGATTATCTTAGAAACAATTATAAAATGATAAAACATAACTCAATTAATGTCACCTAAGTCTATTTTGGGAACCTAACCTCATAAGCATTTGTTGGGACCATATTTTGGGAGCAACAATAATTGGTGATAGGAAGGAACCCCTTCTCACTAATTAACAAGCTTAAAACCTACTAGTTGACTTATAGATCTTTAGCTAGTCTCAGTTTACTAATAATATCACCTTTAAAAATCCATAAGAGGACCAAAACTATGAGAGGAATGCCAATACCTTTGGTTTCACTTACTAACTCATCCTTTTAGCTTACCCCTAATGGACCTCCACTCATGGATGTATCTATGGCTTGGTTAGTCGATTCTTCCATTTACATTATTGGAGTTGTCTATGACCTACCTGATAACCTAAAAATGTGCCTCCAAACACCATGTGTGGTATGGACCACTGAAGAGCATTTGACCTCATAAAAACTACTCTCAGACTTATGAATGTTGAACATGAGAACATTACCTATAAGCTTTCCTACTCATTTTTATGGGTGTATCATATAATTGGTTCTTAAATATTCTTAAAATTTCCATTTCGAGTTGGGACCAATTTATCAACATATTCCTCACCTATTTTGGGCAAGTCATTAACCCAAGTATGGTGTAACAATAATTCACATGCATTAAGAGAGAACCAAACAATCCCATAAGGAATTTTAGTGCTAATTTTCAAATATGTATATAAGATCATTGTGTTATACATAAAAAATGCCCAATTATCCATTTAAATGTATAAATGTGCACTAGACCTTTGTAATTTTATGATCATTCAAATATATCATTTAGTGTTATATTTGACCTTATATTATATTGAGGCCATCAAAGTAGATAATAATCTCAACCTTCAAGGTATATTAACACCTGTCATCCAAAACATGTTTTAAAACTTACCCAATTTTAATCCCCTCTTTGAAACTATCTAGAATTTACCCATGCTACAACTTGTGCTAGTGATAAATTAGCTTCCCTTGAGGAACACTACACCTAATCATCCCTTGGGATTCCTCAACCTAGTTATTAATGAAGTAACACCTGAAGCCAAAAATTAAGCACTAGTACTTGTCATAAATAATGTCCAAGGAATCCACTAAGAGTAAGTTATATGTTATATAATACATGGTGCATAAGGTCAACAATGACTTATTGGCCTCCAAAGATAGGTTGGGATTAATGGTGGAGAAGACTCAAATAAAAACTTTACCTACCAGAGATATAATCATCCCCATAAGTATTATAATAACCATCTAGGGCCTTTACTTAATAAATTTCTTGAGATAAATATCTACAAGTTATCCTTGCCTAATTTATGCATTTGCATAAAATTTCCCAACATGGTGAATTAGAATGCATTAAATTTTGTAGTTTATTTTATATCTTTAAAAGAGATATGGAAGAGTATAAGGTCCCAAATCATCTTAATGCATAAAATTAGATAGATAAACATCATGATTCAAGACCCCCAAGCACTTTTATGGTGTTATAAACTTTTTATTTCCTTACATAAGAAGATAATGAACCAAAAGAGGCCACCAATGATGTACATGTTTCCTAGTAGTTCTAAAGGAACAAATACATTTTTAATAACCAAACATAAAAATATACTCTTACCATGTCCACTCCTCCTAAAAATGGTGTGACCCCTCCTGATTCTAAATATTGAAATTATCCTCCAGCTCCTAAGGCTAATATTCCTAAACCACATGAAGAGATATAACTCGATGATAACTATATTGGGTATAACATAGTATAAGAAATGAATAAGATCAAGGCAAACATCACTTTGCATGAGTGTAATAAGATCATTGAGAAAATATGTATCATCTTAAAGTCTATTGTTTCTATGTTAGATTTCGCTTTTTACATTCAAGAAAGGAAAGATGAGAAACTAAGAAGAATGGATGAGGGTTTGTACATACCCGAATTGTAGACATGTGTGCCAGAATTCAGATGATAGTAGGAACTTCTCTTTGGTTGTGGAGGATGACATCTGAAAGGGAAAGATACTAAACATGAAAAATGTTAGATGACAAAAGGGTGGACTGCCAAGCAAGAGCTTGGTCCTAGAAGCGCAAAGGCTTCTTGGAGGATGACAGTCCACTGTTAAAAATAGAATGCTGATCAGAAATAGAAAGTGATAAATGATGAAAAATAGAAAGAAAGAACTTAAGGCAAAGGCATACTTGTTTAGCAGAAATCTGCTTTGCATAGTCACTGACGTCGATGGTATTGCCAGCATCGATCAGGTAAGGTCACCAACGTCAGTTAGTCTGTCGACATCAATAGGGCAAATGGATGAGGTTAGCCAGGGCAGTAGTCTTAGACAGGGTCTTGTCAGGTTATAGGTTGGTTTCTGGTCCACAGAATGGACTATGGTCTCATCTGAGGGTCAGGGAGGTCTATTTAGAAGTCTGAGAGATTGCCTGGAGGTCTGAGGGACTTGTTTTGGGTCTGAGGGACTGAGAATGTTGTTTGGGAAAGTGACTAGTTGGGAACCAAAAGCAAAAAGGGGAAAGAATGAGAGGTAGGGGTCTAAGAAGGCCTTTCAGCCTCTCAAGGGAAGGACAGGGAAGGTCTTGGCAGTGGTTAGCTAAACAGATAGATTAAACAAGAAATGAAATGGAAAATAACATTGTGCTTACCTCTTGCTTGCTGATTGAAGAATGGAAAAACCTATTGTTGGAGCTGTTGAAGGACCTGCAAATGGAGCTGTTACTTGGAGCTATTCCTGCAAGATCCCTGTAGCTACTGTTGTTGCTATATGAGGGGAGGAGAAAGGGAAAATAGAGTGCTAAGCGCCAAAGAAAATTCACATTTGTAAGGGCCTAGAGAATGGTTATAGAAAATGGTTTTGAAGGCTGCCGATGGTGGCAGAATCACCAATGTTGGCTGCATAATGAACGATGTCGACAGCTGAAGAATGGGGACATAGGCTAAAATTAGCCTCTGTCTGTTATTTCACACTGCCGGGTCAAGGGGCCATGGGAAAATGGTCGAGGGAGGCATAAATGGATGTGGAAGGAAGGATAAAGGGGAGATTTGGGCAATAAAGGCTAGGAGAGAGGTGGGGGGATCCAAGGAGGGGATCCAAGGTGGCATGGGTGAGGTGGAAAGGGGGAGCAAATTAAAATGTTTATTTATTTTAATTTTAAAAATGGAGGGGACTAGGACAAGTGCTAGGACATGGGCCAAGGGGGGGCCAAGGGTGAAAGATGACCTAGGGGGTAGACATGATTTCAATGTCTACATTTACCCCTTTTTGTCTTGTTGGTTATTTTTGATGAACTGCAAGACAAAAATAGGAGTTGGTTGCCCCAGGTATGGGATGAGGTGTTCCCCCCTCAAAGCGAGAGTTGAGGGAAGGGAACCTGAGATCAAGTGTTGATTTGACAGAGAGATGGATAGAGAGAGGGTGAGTGTGAATGCTACAATAGTTGTGATTGCGCGTATACCACTTCACGGGATGGTCAGGTCAAATTGTCGCAGGTCAAGGTCGAGGAGTGCCAAAATTGAAATAATCAGGCCCCAGCATTTGGTCATAGCTGATCAAGTTATTCAATCTAACTTAAAGCTCCAATGGTTGTCGTGTTTCAAGTATCTTGAGCTCAGGAAGTGCTCCTAGAAACACGAAAATGCCACAAGTAGTGGGGATCAACCGGCTTGCGATCCTATACTTGTGAGGGTCAAAAATAGTCTGCACATAATTTTGCTAACCATTCGTGAGGTAGCATACATGCAAAAACAACCAAGGAAATGTTTGTCTTAGAATTGGTCAGAGTCAGAGATGGTCATGATCTCCAAGGTCTGGTGGTTGAGGCTGGTAGAGGTAAAAATGATCTCAAGTGTGCCCTAGGAGGCTAAGATGACTTCTACTAGAGAGCTGACTGATTGGGGGCATGATTTTGGGGCAATGAAGAAAAATTGGAGGGCTGAAAGGTGCCAATGTCAGTGATAAAACTGACATCAGTGGACAAAACTTATTGATGTTGGCAAAAATATGCCAATGCCAGCGGCCTAGGGCATAGATATGCTGACATCGATGGCATGCCAAATCTAACAAAACCGGATTGGTGGCCCACCAAAAGTCATTTGCTACTTGTTGACTGAGAGGAAAAAAAGCTCTGGAGTTTGATTGAGTGAAAGTGACATAGAGTTGATCGAGTGAGTGCGTTGAGGTGGCAGATAGGCATTGGTGGAGAGAGGGAGTGAGTTGGAGAGTGATTGGAGGCTGCAAAGGCATTCGTGGGCCAGGTGAAGTGTGAGGGTAGAGAGACACAGTGGAGATGGTAGAGGGGAGTAGAGGACCCACGGTAGGTCCACCACCAGTGGCACCCATTGTGCCACCACGCCGATGATGCCGAGATGAGGTAGGAGACCCTAATGAGCTCAATTGGTTGATTTTAGTTTTTGATTTGTTTTTGATATTTTAGTTGTTTTAGGTAGAAATTGAGGGGGGGTAGCTAAGAAGGTGGGTGGGGGGTCTAGAATGGGTTAGGAGGCATTTAGGAGGGATTGGGGGTGAAAGGGGGGCTAAAATGGGGAAGCCCTAATTTTTAAGGCTCACCTCGTTCGGCTTTAGGGCCGAACCAGTTGCCAATGTTAGCAAATTCACCAGCATCAGCTGACCAGCAGCCAGCATCGATCACTTTGCTATCAACATTAGTTATGTAAGTGCTATCATCGGTACGCGAACTTATGTCGATTGCTACCTGGTCATAAGGATGGTGAATTCAGTCAAGTTGAAGGGTCGAGGTTACACCAAGGGCTTCTCAGGTGTCAGGATACCCAAAAATGGTCAGGTAAAAGGTCAAGTAGATAGACAAAAGGGCAAATGGTTGGGCTAGGGAAGAAGAGTCATGGGGATTGATAGTTGTATTGACATGGGTTTGATTGGTTGGATGCAAGTGAGGCAGACGCTGGTGCTACAAGATTGCTTTTCAACATTGCTGACATGGATGCATCGAGACATCACTGGAGAGGAGTGGGCACAGATGAGTGCAGTGGGACTCAGTGGGCTATGATGATACTATCAAGTGGCAAGGGATGTGAGCCTAATTGTGGCTTTGATTGAGCGATGGGATAACTCCACCAACACCTTCCACTTACCAACACAGGAGATGACAGGGTTGACAGGTTGAGTGGCTGCTTTGACAGGACAGGTCACTATTTTGTAGGGTCAGCTGGCCACAGCCCAGGCACAAGCATTGGCAGGACATGGTCTGATTTAGCATCCACCTCAGTAGCTAGTTCAGTAACCCACACAGTCAGCGTCAGTGTAGCTAGGGTTTTCACAATCGCAGGGTTCAGTGTAGGGCATGGTAACAGGTCAGATGGGTCCACCACAGACTGTATCTATAGTTAGATACAATAATGCATTGGATGAGATTGCATATTATGAGGGAGCCATTAAGGGGTTTCTTTAGATACAATGATACTCAAATATGAGGGCAGAGCTGAGTTGGCAATGGTCTATGTCATGAGCGATAGCTTCAGGGTCTCGCAGATGGTGTAGATTAGAGGGGGGAGAAGATACAACATCTTCTCGACCACTGCCACCACCACCACAACCACAACCATGAGGCCAGATTGTGATGTTATTTTTGATGTATATACCAGCTTGTGAGCCATTGATGCGAGATGTACTTGATTTTTTTTTGAGAGAGAAAGAGGCATAGATTATGCCATTGTAAAACATTGATATATATATATATGATGTGATTTTGATCATTGATGTGTTATGGAAAATGTTATGGATGTGTTTGTGTGTTATTTTGATTTGATGCATGTTTTGATATGATGTTTAGGATTATGATGCTGATATTGTTGTGATTATATGATGATGAATGTATGATTATGATTAATTATATGGATGTAAATGATTAATGCTAATTATTATGAAAATAGGTGATTGTTTGTGATGTGATTGACAGGTGAAAAAAAAATGTGATGGAAGAAATGTGATGAAGGAATGGTCGAGCTAACCCTAGAAGACCCCATGTCAACTGAGTGTTGCCTACATAGCCCCTGTCGTTAGGGCCTCAGGCCTATGTAGTTCTCCCAAAAAGGGAGGAAGAGTCGAAGTGGTTGATTGGTCTTGGTCGAGGTCAAGGTCATGGTCAAAGAAAAGAAGGTTTTCCATCAGAGAGACGAACAAATAGAGGTGGTCGAGCTAACCCCAGAAGATGTCATGTCATCTGAGTGTTGCCTACATAGCCCCGATCTCAGGGCCTCAGACCAATGTAGTTCAGACTAGTTGAGAAGATTGGTCGATGATTGGTTTGGTCATGTGTCGAAATGATGAGGAGAAAAAGATGTTACAACCTATTCCAAATGGTGTATGATGTAACATTGGTTGAGGGGTCTTTCATCCCTAGCAATTTTCCATATTTGTGATGGATGTATGCTAAAAATGAATTGAGGTCTATTTATGCTTCAGCAAGTATTGGTTTATGCTTAGCATAAATTGTGTAGTCCATAGTCTCCATGTGTATTGGTGTCCATAGAAACTAGTGTGAATAGGCTATGTGAGTGGTCTGAAAAGAGTCAAGTTGAGTTGATTTGACAAATGATGAAGTTTGAATGTGACCAAAGTGTAAAGGAAGTAAAAGACATATTCACCCTTTCATTGACAAGGACCAGAATGACATCATAGATAGGGGTTATTAGAACCAAGAGCCCCATTCATGCATTGCGTCATTGACCATGAGTTGTGTTAGAGTGGTAATCGAATCACTTTGACATTAAAGTGAGCTTAAAGTCCCTTGAGCAGGTGTTATGATAGGAGGAGGATAGGGTAACCCATTTTAAGAGCAGGGATAACCTTGCCCCTTTTTATGGAGACCCTGAGGCAACTACAAGCCAAGTCCATGACCCTTTTTTTTTGTGTTCAGACTGATCAATGCAGGAAGTCTACATAGAGATGTCATTTTTCTTGGTGGTCATTTGTGAAGCTGGTCAATGCAGGAAGATTCTAAGAAAGTGCTATTTGTAGCAAGATTTAATCATAGCCATCCTTCGAGGGAGTGGTCTATATTTTTGCTTTATATAAGTTTGAATAGCTGTCCTTCGAGGGAGTAGTCTATTAGCTACAATAATGATAGTACAACTATCCTTCAAGGGAGCAGTCTACTTTTTGATTTGATTTGATGACCTTGGATATGTTTTGACATCTTGATTTATTTTTTGACACAATTTGGAGTCATGGACAAGACTATAGAAGTTCAAGGGATCCCTTTTATTAGGACAAAGCATCCATGCATCATAAAAGGGTTATAGAGGATTTGTTTAGGGGAATAGGGTTAAAAAGAATGAGGATTAGGAGGATGGGGATTGCTCAAGGGACGAGCTCAAGTTAAATGTCAAGTGGGCGAGTACTTGACTAACAGTAGAATGGTCGTAGATGCAAGGCATTAAGAGGCTCAGCATCTGGCCATCTGTCGAGAGAGGACAGACAATAAGTACCTAATCCATACTTGTGTGTGATGATGAAAGGTCTGAGCCAATTAGGGGCAAACTTACCTCATTTACTTTGCTCCATATTGGTCACATGCTGTTTGATACGTGGTTGGTTGATATGGTTGTTGATTGGTCGAGACTGGTCGATGGTCGGGTCGAGATTGGTGTTTGGTCATGATTAAAAGGTTGGTTGATGATTGGTCAAGGTTTGATTGATATGTTTGGTGAATGTTACTTTGGTCATTGCTTGGTCAATGTTTGGTCGAGGCTTGGTCGAGGTTTGGTTTGATGATTGATTAAGGTCATGGTTGATGTGTGATTGATGTTTGGTCAAGGTCATGATAGGTAGTATAAAGTCGAACTCCCCCTAGCCATTTAGTGGTAGGAAGAATGTCTAACACCCAGTGCAGATGATTAATGGGTTAGATGGATGAGATGGAGAGAAGACGAGGAGGAGAGACCTGGGTACCCCACCTAGTTGATAGGTCAGGGTTCCCAAGTGAATGGTGCTTAGGCATTGAAAAAGTTAGGAGGGATGGAAACCACTGACTCCATAGGTGAAGGAAGAGGAATGGGTGAGCCTGGAGGAGATTGGTCAATGGTTGGCTTGGGGTAAAGGTCTATAGAGGCCTAAGTGGGGTCATGATATCCTAGGCCATACCATTTCTTGGCATAATCATCATTGAGCAGCTTGATGGGCTGATGGGAGCCCTACTCATAGCATCTAAAACCAAAACCCTTCCATGCACACCTATAAAGGTAAGTGTGTGCAAAGGTGGGGTTGCCAAGAAACAAGAAGTCTAATGTGAATGGTTGGGGTGAAGAGAGAGGGTTGCCATTAATAAGAGCTTGATTGAGCCCCCCATAGACAAGATTGGTTCAGAGGTGAGGAGGACCATAAGGCACGACCATCCCAATCTGATGGTCATAACTGGGGTTGTGGTGAACGCATCCCTACTCTTGTAGAGTTTGGAACATGTCTAAGGTCAGCAAGTGATACTCCCCAAGTGAAATTCATTGGAAGATGTCTTCCAAGGGGTCTTTGGTAATCACTTGAAGAGGAGGGGTGAGGGCGACCACCGGTTGCAAACTAGTTGAAGCTTCCGCAGATGGAGGTAGTGTTGGGGTGGATGGCTTGATAGGAATGAGGACGTCATCTAGATGGCAGGTGGTGTTACAAGTTTTGAAAGGTGATGGGTCAGTGGGAATGGTGTGGACTTGCCCAACATGCTCAAATTTCACACAACGATGGAGGGTAGAGGGGACACAGGCCATGGCACAGATCTAAGGTCGGCCTAGCAACATGTTATATTGAAACTCTCCTTTGATGATATAAAAGAGCTTCAGGACTGTGCATGGGCCAATGCAGATGTGAAGGATGACTGTGCCAATGGTTGTGGTAGTGGTGTCATTGAAGGATTGCAAGATTGCATTAGTTTTGGAGATGCAATTCTTGGGAAGAGCCAACTAATCAAAGGCATGGGTGGAGATAATGTTGATGCTGGCACCTCCGTTGATCATAATGGGTTTAATGCATGTTCGATCAACATAGACAGTGATGAAGAGGGTGGCATCCTGATCTTCTGTGTTGGATGTGGGAATCTTAGAATCACTGAATGTGATGGAGGCAATAGGAGATAAAGAGTGGATGAGGGCAACGAGTGGTTGGGGGTCCTCGGGTTGGACCTCTGCTATTTGCAAGGCTCAGATGAGAGCTTGACGATGCTGAGGTGAGGTTTGGATGAGGTTGTAAAGGGACATCTTCATGGGCATCTGGTGAAGCTATTTTATCATGGAGTCATGGATCACCCCTGAAGAGGAAGAAGAAGAGGGCTGAGATGCGCCAAGGATAGAAATTTTAGGCTTGGGCGCTAGAGGTGGTTTGATGAAAGGGTAGGTCTAAGGAATGGCAGCTTTTTCTTTTGCCTTGTCCTTTTGTGACCTAGTGGTTATGTGGATAGCATTGATTTCAAAGATAAGAGGTGAAGAAGGGGTCATGGCTTGCTGGTGAGATGTTGATGTGGTTAAAGAGGTTGGATGGGAAGGTGTCGAGGGTCGGTCAAGAGTGTCCTCAAGGAGAAGAGTGTCCTTCTCCATATAGTGGCGAATGACGACCTTGAGGGCACAACAAGTCTTGGTATCATGTCCTAGCGTATGATGGTATAAGCAAATCTTTGTGTCATCAAACCAGGAGGGCTTGGACCTGAGAGGTTAGAAAGGCTTGATGGGTGGAAGGGTTATGCTAGAAGTCTACAAAAGTCAGTGCAATATCAATGAGTATGAGTCTACTAAAGGGTCTATGCTAGTTGATGTGTGCGATCCTGGTGACTTTTGATTAGGTGGAGTTGGAAGAGGTTTATGTACCACCTTTTGGGTTGATGGTGCGGTGACAGGCAGAGATGGCACTTTCTTCATGAGAGGTATCGCCATTTTAGGAGAGGGTAGGCTGGAGGTAGGCAAAGGAAGCAAAGGAGGCAACTAGTTTTGATTAGAGGTCAGAGTGGGAAGGATTCTGGTCAAGGTCAAAGGATGGGGTCCCAAAATGGAAGGTAATGGTGATGGGGGAGGAGGCATTCACTTCTGTGGTCTGGCAGTCTTCTTCAACTTGGTTGGAAGACTACTATTGGTCGAGGTCTGGTCTAAGTCCACCTTCACTTGCGGGTGAGTGAGGGTAGAGACAGGCGAATGCCAAGTGACTTGATAGGTTTAGATGGGGTAGATGTAGGTTTAGAAGCAGGAGTCTGGTCTTTATTGAGAGTCTTGGGAGATTCCACCTTGGGAGGATTGGTAGCATGAGACGAGAGGGCATGGGCATGTTGAAGAGCTTGAAGACGCTCCCATAATCCCTGATGCTCCACTTTCCTTGAAGGGAGAAGTTTGATTTTCTCCAATAGTCAGGAAAATGGTTGAGAAGATGTTGATGAGGTTTGGGTCCTTGAGAAGATGTTGATGGTTGTGGGGCCGAAGATGAGATGGGTGTAGCAGTCTTAGACCCATGGCATGATGAAGTCATGACAGATTCATCCTTGGTTGGAGATGAAGGAGAGGGAGGTTCTTCCCTGGGTGGAGAAGAAACTGGAGAATGAGGCTCCTCAAGTGGGTAAAGGGCAAGGATGATGGTGCCCTCCACTTGTGATCGAGGAGTAGGAAGGGTCGGGTCCTCCATAAGCAACAGGAAAGAGGATGGTGAGACTGGTGGTGCCGGTAAGGTTGAGGCATCCTCCAAGATGAGAGAGGTTGATGGAGAACTAACTGGGGAAAGAGGTTCATCCACATGTGATGGACTAATAGATGGACTAACCTCTTAAGGTTGGTTGGGGATGAAGGGTGAGACCGTATTGACTATTCAAATGTTGTGCTCATGAGTGTTGTCAATCAAGGTCTGGACATTGTTTTGGGTTAGTGGATGATTGGGGAATGGTTGCTTGAAGATGTCAATGCCCTGATTAGGGGGTGCATTGGGATTGTCTAGGATGAGGTCACCCTTTTCAAGCATGTCTTGGATTATGTTTTTAAGGGTCTTGCAGTTTCCCATGCCATGTCCTTTAACACGGTGGTAGTTGTAGAAGTCATTTTCCCTATACCACGTAGGGATGGCGCATGAGGAATCAAATTGTGGAGGTGGTCAGATCTGGGGGAGATTGAGAACCCCCTATTTAACAAGTTTTTCTAGCACAGATGCGTATGATTATCTGAGAGGAGTATACTATCATTGTACATATCTCTATTGGAATTGGTAGGTGGTGCTCTAAGATGTGGATGGCTCAGGCTGATTGGTTGAAGGTGAAGAGGATGAAGGTCTAACAACCACAGCGTTAGCTAAAGCTTTAGACTTAGGATTGGATGATGAAGGTTTAGAAGAAGAGGAGTCATTGGTCTTAGAGTTGGGATTCTTGCTCTACAACTTAACTTTATCCTCCTTGATGGCACATAATTCAAGTTTGTGGGCCATCATGAAGGCTTCGTTAAAGGTGCAGAAGGTCTGAACCCATAAGGTGGAAGAAATATGTTTGGCACAGGCTTGGTAGAAAAGTTCAATAAGTTTGGGTTGGGGTAAGGAAAAAGAGAGTTGATTGATGAGGCCTCTCCAGTGAGCAACGAAGTTAGCTATGGATTTGTCCTTGAATTGGTGGATAGAATAGAGGTCTGTGATCGAGACCTTCTTGGTGATGTTGATGGAGAAGTGATCAAGAAAGAGCTGGGTCAGCTGTGTGAATGTGAAGAGGGAATGGCTGGCAAGAGAGCTATACCAGTCAAGCACAGCACTAGAGAGAGACATAGGAAACATGTGTAAAAGCAATGCATCATCATGGGCAATAAGGTAACAGGCATGTCTGAATGCCCGTAAGTGTTGTTGTGGGTCTTCCTTGCTTTGAAAATGAGAAAATTTAGGAAGCTCCCATTGACTGGGGTATGGCCTGATTGGGATGGAAGGATGGATGGGTTCGTTGCAAATTTGCTCATATGAGAGGGCATTGCGTGAACCAAAAATAGAGGTCTCAAGACTGGACATTTTGTCCATCAGCATTTTGATGATGTCTACTGACGGATTGGCGGGTGGAGCACCCCTAGATTATAAGGCACTTGAAAGATATTGAGAGGGGCATATGACGTGGTTGGTTGCACTTGTGTAAATGCAACATGTGGATAGCTAGTTATTGGGGTGGAAGTTGAAGCCAAGGGTACTTGTGTTATGGGGTTGGTAGGCACAAGTTGGATAGGGGCCATCAAAGATGGTTGAGGAGTGGCCACACTTGTTGAAGGGTAGACAATTACTCTTGTGTTGATAGGTGCAAGAGTAGGGGGGATAGAGACCACTAGGTTTTGGAAAGTGTAGGATTTGGTTGAGTCATTTGAGGTTGAGGGGGTATTGGAACCCCCATGGAGGTAGGTCTAGAAGGAGAGGCTAAATTTTGAAGGTAGGACACGGTTGGGTTATTAGTTGAGGTGTTGTCTTAATTGTCTATAGGTTGAATTATAGATGCTGTTGATGTGATCATTATCTCGACTAAGGAAGTCGGCATCCCATAGATTGGGTTGCCTAAGGAGTCTCACGTTCAGCTATGTGTGAGATAGTGATGTAAGGCTTTGACGTTGAGGTCTAAGAATTGTGCGAAATCTTGGTCCCCTTTTGGGACAATAGGAGTCTAGGGCGGGGTTGGGTGAGTAGGAGTTCTTTCAGTCTCCTAGTGTAACTCCATTATAGGACCGGTTATGGATGGGGTAGATGGAAGCGGTTAATGCCTTGCATGGTTGACTAGAGCCTTGGCCGTACTACGAGTTAGAACCATTCAAGGCAAGAAAGGTCAGGTTTCAAAAACTGTGTTTTTTTAGTTTTAGAAACTCAGAATGGGGTTTTGGCAGAAAAAGGGCGGGTTTTAAGGCTGCTATTTTGAAAAAAAAGAAATGTGATAGTGACCGATGTCGGTTAAAAAACCGATGTCGGTGAGAAAGATTGCCGACGTCGGTCAGATAACCGATGCCGGTGAGAAAAGGTTACTGATGTCGATGGTAAAATCGATGCTGATGACTGTGTTTTCCAGAAACCCAAAAGATTTGAGAGTTTTTGAAAAAAAGGAAGAAGAACATCCTCACTAGTTCAAACAAGCAGATAAGAATAGAAAAGATGAAGAACACAAGCAGAGCCTAAGCGTTAAATCCCTAGAAATAAATTATTAAGCTTGTGTGGCTTATGCCTTAAAGTGATGTTTGGGGAGGTTGGCTGTTAGAAGGGTCCTAGAATAGGTAGTCTTTGGATGGTTTTAGGTTTGTTTAGGTGCTCAAGAGTCTGGGTTAGGTTCCATACATGGCCTAGTGCTAAGGAGCAAGCTCCCCTCACTTCACGAGCCCAGTGATAAGATGGTCTCGCTTAGCCAAAATATACTTTCCCTAGAGATTATCCTCTACCAGAGAACATAGTGGGCTTTCCCCTTGGTGATGAAATCCAAGTAGGATCGTCAGGACGGGTAAGGTATTTGTTGGGTGATGAAATCCCAGTCGGGCCTTGTCTCAGGTGAGTTTTGATGTTTAGTTTGGTGTAAGTGGTTTGGTCGTGTAACATCAAGTGGACTACGATTAATTCATGATGCGATTTGTTAATTACTAGGTGTGGACTAAGAAATCCAAGCAAGCAAAAATGATATGCAATGTGTTTTAAGCCCAAGTCGAAATGTGAGTTTGAATGAAAACAAGTTGAGAAAGGGTTGAAAGATATGATTTTTGACTAGTTTGAAATGCAAGAAAAGAAAGAAAGGTTCTTTTTAATCCTGCTTATGATGTCATTTAGAAGAGAAGAAAGAGGTGAAAAGGGAGAAACCTAATGCACCTATATGAACAGAAAGAAAAGGAACCCTAGGAAGACCCTAAGGTCCCACCGGGCGTGCCAGAATGTTTCTATGCTAGATTTTACTTTTTACATTCAAGAAAGGAAAGATGAGAAACTAAGAAGAATGGATGAGGGTTTGTACATACCCAGATTGTAGACATGCACACCAAAATTTAGATGATAGCAGGAACTCCTCTTTGGTTGTGGAGGATGACACCTGAAAGGGAAAGACACTAAACACGAAAAATGTTAGATGACAAAAGGGTGGACTACCAAGCAAGAGCTTGGTCCTAGAAGTGCAAAGGCTTCTTGGAGGATGATAGTCCACTGTTAAAAATAGAATGCTAATCAAAAACAAAAAGTGATAAATGATGAAAAATAGAAAGAAAGAACTTAAGGCAAAGGCGTACTTGTTTAGCAGCAATCTGCTTTGCAAAGTCACCGACGTTAGTGGTATTACCGGCGTCGGTCAGGTAAGGTCGCCGATGTCGGTAGGGGAAATGGATGAGGTCAGCTAGGGCAGTAGTCTTAGACAGGGTCTTGTCAAGTTACAGGTTGGTTTTTGGTTCGTAGAATGGACTGTGGTCTTGTCTGAGGGTCAGGGAGGTCTATTCGAAGTCTGAGAGATTGCCTGGAGGTCTGAGGGACTTGTTTTGGGTCTGAGGGACTGAGAATGTTGTCTGGGAAAGTGACTGGCTGGGAACCAGAAGCAAAAAGGGGAATGAATGAGAGGTAGGGGTCTGAGAAGGCCTTTCAGCCTCTCAGGGGAAGGATAGGGAAGGTCTTGGCAGTGGTTAGCTAAATAGATAGATTAAACAAGAAATGAAATGGAAAACAACACTGTGCTTACCTCTTGCTTGCTGATTGAAGAATGGAAAAACCTATTGTCAGAGCTATTGAAGGACCTACAAATGGAGCTGTTGCTTGGAGCTATTCCTACAAGATCTTTGTAGCTGTTGTTTTTGCTGTACGAGGGGAGGAGAAAGTGAAAATAGAGTGCCAAGCACCAAAGAAAATTCACATTCATGGGGGCCCAGAGAATGGTTGCAGAAAATGGTTTTGAAGGTTGCCGATGGCGGCAAAATCACTGATGTCAGCCGCATAATGACCAACGTCGGTGGCCGAAGAATGGGGATAGAGGCTAAAATTAGCCTCTATCTGTTTTTGCACCCTGCCGGGTCAAGGGGCCATGGGAAAACTATCGAGGGAGGCATAAATGGATGCGGGAGGAAGGATAAAGGGGAGATTTGGGCAATAAAGGCTAGGAGAGAGGTGGGGGGATCCAAGGAGGGGATCCAAGGTGGCATGGGTGAGGTGGAAAGGGGGAGCAAATTAAAATGTTTATTTATTTTAATTTTAAAAATGGAGGGGACTAAGACAAGTGCTAGGACATGGGCCAAGGGGGGGCCAAGGGTGAAAGATGACCTAGGGGGTAGACATGATTTTAGTGTCTACATCTATCATAGAAAAACCAATGTATCCCAAGCCTAAGCCTACACACACTAACATGTTTATACCTAAGAATAAGGCTGAGTTTCCACCCTTCCTCCTTACTATTAGGCTATTTGTGAAGAATCTTCATAGCTATATAGTTAACTCAAGAGCCTAAAAAAATGTCATGCTTATCAAAATATATGAAAAAATTGGGGTTAATACCTATAAAATGAGATAATATAGTGTTCTAGTTAGACAATTCTAAGGTTAAAGTGGTGGGTCAGCTCTTACAACTAGAATCTAAGCCCAAGGTCCAATAGTTTATCGACATCTAAGTAGTGGTGTTTATTGAATAATATAGGATGTTACTTAGTAGAAACTGGGCTAATACCATAAATGGGTACATGGGTATAGATGTATCTCATACGTGGTTACCTTGGAGAGGCATAACTAATCAATTCCATGTAGACAAAAAATCTAGAAAGAATCACATGATCATAAAATATAATGTAGTCAATGAAAGGGTAAACCTAGTATTTTATGATATAGGCATTTATACCTTTTCTATAAAATGTGTTGAAAACCAAGTTGACAAATACCTTGAATTTATAAAAATATGGTCCTTGTACTTTTATGGAGCATATTAAAATTAAGTTTTTAGGGCAAGAATCCTCTTACTTGACCCACAAGGGAAGTGACACTTAGCTACCTATATACTATAGTCCCATCGTACCAATAGCCTTGTAAATTATGAAGCCTTGATTTTTAGGTTATTATTTGAGTTAAAAGATAGTGTCAAATAACTAAACATGTTTGGCTATTTTGAGCTTATAATAGAACAAGTCAGGAGAAAATTCCAATGTAAGTTATCCTATTTGATTAAATATAAAGAAAATGAATGAGATTTAATAAAGACTTTCAATGATTTTAATGTCATCCCCATTTCTAGAAAAGGGAACTAGGTGATTGATTCATCGACAACTTGTACTAAAAATATGGCACACCTTGATGACACAGAATTACAAAAAAATTCATTAGAGGTCATTTAGTTTCCTTCAATCCCTAAAATTGCAAAAACATTCTAATTCTTTAAGGAAGATTGTCATATTCTAGAGTTCCTTAATAACTTAGGGTATGTGAGACCTAAGTTATAGATGAGGTAGATATAGGTGACCGTATAGATAAAGTCTATGACCTATATGGCATTATGAATTTAAAATAAAAATGAGTTATGAATGGAATGATATCCCTTGAGAGGATATTTGACCTTGATACATTTATGCACCCACATGAGAAACCAAGATATATGGAATAAAATTCTAAGACCATTAATATGGGTTCACCATACTAACCCTAAGATGTTTGTATTATCCTAGATTACACTCTTACCATAATTAAACAACTCAAAAGGTTACTTATGACATATATTGATGTTATTTGCTAGACCTATGGAGACCTCAAGGTCTTCAAACCAAGTTTAATAACCCATATTATTCCCCTTAAGATAGACTAGAAACCTTTCAAATAGAGGAAAAGTGATATGAATCCAATCTTGGAACCAATCATATATAAGGATGTTCAAAAGATCTTATTAGCTAGTATCATCTTCTTAGTTATTCACTCTACTTGGGTAGATAATATGGTGCCAATTCATAAAAATAATAGAGAAATATAGCTATGTGTTGATTTTATAAACTTAAACCAAGATTCTAATAAAGATAACTACCCTTTTCCATCCTTTGATGAGGTAATTAAAATGGTGAATGGATCCTAGATGATGTCCTTCTTGGATAGATTCTTAGGATACAATCAATTTCTTGTCAACCTAGAAGACCAAGCCAAGACTATGTTTATAACCAAGAGGGGCACCTTTGCTTACAAAAAAATTCATTTGGCCTCACCAAAATGGAATACACCTTTTAGAGAGCCATGTAATTTTATTTTGAAGGAATATTTGATAAACCCATAATTATCTATATGGATGACTTAACCATTTTTTCAAAACACATGTTGGATCATGTTCACCATCTCTATAATGTGTTTTAAAGGTGTAGGAGGTATGGTATTTATCTCAACCTAAATAAGAGCATATTTGGTGTGATAAAATGTAAGCTCCTTGGCCATGCCATCACCAAGGAAGGTATTTATATCAACTATATGTGTGGTATTGTGATATATATAATACACTTACCAAATAATAAAAAATATCTTAAGTCATTCTTTGGTAAGATTAACTTTGTATGAAAATTCATATATTATTTTTTTGATATTTTTAAACCTTTGAATGTAATGTTGAAACAAGAAAAAAACATGGAATGGAATCCAATAGCTAGAAAATCCTTCTAAGAAATAAATGATGCCATCATGTAAGCATTGGTATTGATCAACATAGAATATACAAAGGACTCTACCTTTAGTCTTTTTATTTAGAGAATGCCATCACTGAAATTCTCACCCAAAAGTAAGATGGAGATGATCATCCAATTGCATTCATGATAAAAAACCTAAAAGATGTAAAACTGAAGTACTATACCTTATAAAAGCATGCATACACCTTGGTCAAAGTTATGAATATTTTCAAGCAATAAATTCTTAGAAATAATATGCATGCCACTATCCCAAACCTAACTCTAAAACTCATGTTGGGATAAAATGAGTTAGGAGAATATAGAGGTCAATGTATGGCCAAAATACAAGAGGATGACATTGAAATAAAACCTATTAATTTGGTCCAATCCTAGGGTCTCACTCATTATATCACTAGAATTGACCCAAGGATAATTATGGTGTAATTAGACTAATAAAAAATAGTCCATCAAGACCAATATGATCAATTGTGTACTATTTATTTTATGAGAACCCTCCTCTAGGACTAAACCAAATAAATAAAATAGATTTCAAGCTGAAATAAACTCATTACATGATAAATAATTGAGTTTTATAATAAAATAATCATGATGACATCTATCTCATATGTATATTATAAAAAAAAGTAAATAAAAGTCATGGATAGATTCCATGAGAAACTAGGCAATGTCTACCCTTTAGGGACTACAAATACTCACAAAATTTTGTGAGACAGGTACTATTAGCCCGCTATACTCAAGGATGCCCATGATCATGTCCACATATGCCATTAGTTCTAAACATTTACTAAGAAGGAATTTTATGCAATAATACCTCTTTAAACTTTGATAGAAGACCATATTTTTGCTTAATGGGGACTTGACTTCATTAGAGTCATCAACTTAAATTAATTAACTAGCCATAAATTCATACTTATAGCCACTGATTACTACATAATATGGATAGAATCAATGGAAACCAAGAATAACATAGCCAATGAAGTCATAAAATTCCCTGAGGAAAATATAACCACATGGTTTGACACACTATATTTGCCAGTCTATGGCAATAGACCTGTGTACTAGTCAGTTAGGCTCACTAAATGGGCTTATGAGAATGACACTACCTTGAGGTTATCATCAAACTAATACATACAAAGGAAATATGGATTAGTCAACCAATTATAATCTCAATGATTAAATAAATAATCTTGTAGAAAAGAGACCTAGGGACTAACATTCATTATGGAAGCATGTTCTTTTGGCTAACTACATTAGATATAAGCAAACCCTCAAAATTTTACATTTTCTACTAGTATATGGTTTGAATCCCATATTATCAATAACCCTCAATTATACTACATATAATTTCATGTAATAATACACAATAAATGATGGGAAATTAGACTCAATTTTGTTGGACATCATCCAATTAGAGGACATATGAGAAGAGGCTCTAAAAAGATTTATGAGGCACCAAGTGACTATCAAAAGATGGTTTCATAAGAAGGAAAAGGCTAAATCCATTAAAATTTGAGACATAATCCTATCATGAGATAAATAACATGATAATAAGGGGAACATTCCAAACTTGTCCCATTCTTTATTGTCCCATACCATATCTCTGAGTTGTTAGGAAAAAATGCATTTAGATTGAAAGACCTTGAAGGAAATGATCTCCTGCTACATTTGAATGGACAGTTATTGAAACACTACTTCTAAATTTTCCCTTCTATTATTATTTAAACATATCCCCCCAATAAAATATTGGTGATGTATATATTAGATTATATTTTAGTTAGTTTTCTTTTATTGTGTGTTTGCTTCTATTCTATTTTTCTCTCTTAGCTTCTTATTCCTAATATATATATTTTTTATTATGTCATTTATTTGGCGGATTTCCCTTGTTTACCTTGAATTAAACATTTTTAATATTATATTATTTTATCCTTGTTCTTATTATACTAAATGAGAGTAAACTAGTTGTGTAAAATTAGATATAAATTAAAGCATTAGTCCTCATACTATTGAACCTAACCACTTCAAAGATGGCAAGCCACTAAAAATGCAGTCCCAGAATTGAAATATATAAGGTGAGCTTCCATTATTGAACAATGTGATAAGCAAATGAACCTACCTTAAATATTAAAAGGATTATGAGTCATTAATTTTCAACTAACTTAAGAAAATATTTTTTTTAACAAAGGTCAGCACTCTACTTAAAAGAACATATCAATCAAAGGAAAACTCACTGAGCAAGTAAAGGATATCCTTAGTGTAAAGATATTATTGAAGTAATATAAAAACTTGGTAACATTTATCTCCAACCCTCATAGATTAAATGAAATAAATTTCAAAATAAAATTAAGTATGAATCTCATGAAAAATGCTAAGTTTCTTCCTAAGAAAAGCTGATTTGGGTAATCTCCATCATAGGCTTTCTAGTCTAGATGGCAATAGAGGAAGGCTTGGAGTGGGACTAAAGGCATCTCTATCAGGGATAATATTCTTTAATGGAATAATATCAATGCCTTATCTTTCCTTTCTATATCCAAATTATATTAATAATTAACTTTCAAGGAGCTTTGAGTACTTAAGATGTGTCTTAAATTACCTAATGGATTCAAAAGAATAACATAAAATAATTAATCACTCTTTAGACAAAATGACCCTTAGAGAAATAAAATTTAATATGTTATTTACTAAATTATAATTTAACACTCTCTCTTTCCCTAATTTTATCAAAATTATCTTCTATTTATTATATCATAGTTCAATAATGAAGGCTGATAATCTAGGTTCTAAACACTAGGGAAACAATTTCCCCACAAAGTCACCGTTTGTTGTGTCCATCACAACCCTATTTTAATATAAGAAAGGGGACCCATAAGAAAATATTTACTCAAAATTTTCCTAGAGATAAAATCTTATTTCACTTGGTCTTAAGCCCTATAAAATGTTGATAATTTTTCAATATTTATAGTGAGTGATTAGTCATCATAAGAATCCCTGTAGCTGCATGTATCTATAATATTTTATCCCTTTTGTGTTTCACTACGAAGGGTTTCATATACCTATATTTTTTTTTCTAACTGTGTTATTTCATAGAGTTAAAATTGTGTAAGTTTTCCTAAGAAGACATCACCCAAAAGTTATACTTGGCATTTCATGGAGCTTTACTAGTAGACTTGTAAGATTTCATTTGATTGTGTGGGCCTATTTATAACTCAATCACTTTTTGTAAATATTATAGATATCTTGATGAATGAGACATTTCCACATATAACATATCAAATTTTAAAGTCTCTTATAGGTGTTATATATGTCAAAGCCTTGGGAGAGTGAAATGAGTGAAAAACTTCCACATAGAACCAGTCAGACTTGTTAGTACCCTAGAGGTATCAAAGATGTCAGATCCCTAAGAGAGCCCAATGATTCAGAGGTTTCCACATGGAACCTATCAAACTTGTCAATGCCTTGGAGGCATCAAAGATATTATATCCTTAAGAGAGCTTGATGATTGAGATATTTCCATATGAAAATTTTTAGACTTATCAGTCTCCCATAGGCATTAGACTTGTTAGAGCCCTGGGAAAGCCCAAAGAGGGAAAGGTTTCCACATGGAACCTATCAAACTTTTTAGTCTCCAAAAAGTGTCAAAGATGTTATATTCTCAAAATATCTTGATGAATTGGTGGATTTCATATGGGAATTGTTAGACTAGTTAGTCTATTTGAACCATCAAAGTTGACAAATGTTAGGGGGAGCCTAACATAAGTTTATAGTAGAATGCCATATGTACTTTATAGGTCCAAGTGGACAACTATAGTACATGAAAAGATTAATAGAGTGACACCATAGCTATGCCTAATTAGCACTGCCTCTAAAGAAACCACCCAACTGATAGAGAACATATGGCCTAACTAGAGGATACCCAAGGTACCATAGGGGATAAAGTAGGCATATTCCTACCACACACTTACACTAATCAATTTTAATAACTAGGATATGATTTGACAACTTATAAACATCCCCTCACCAAAACTAAATCTAAATAGGGAGCACATTTTAAAAATTATTTAAGTCAATCCCAGATCAAGAAATATTAAAGTGTATTGTGCCACCCTCTAAAATGTAAATTCATGGAAAATAAGCCTCCAAAATCCATTAATACAAAATATATTTATGAATCCCTATATGTCCTCAAAGTAACATATTTTATCATTACCATTCCTAACTCCCAAGGATGCTTCATTGTGACACCTTCTCAAGATTTTTATTCTTCCATTAGGCTCAAAATTATGAGCTAAGAAGATCCTAACTCTCAGCCATGGTCATATTATCTTTCAACCCCAGACCCAAGCCTAAATTTAGAGATACCAATTCATCATTAGACCCGAATAGTTTGAAGCATTAAAACAAAGTGTTTAGGGTGATTGAATATGTACATAATCCCACCTCATATGATGATGAGAAGTATATTGATTTTATAAACACTATCATATCCATTAAGAAGTAAGTATTGTATAAAAATAGAATAAATCCATAAGTATTACATGTGTTTATATCTTTATAAACATACTATGAAACTCTATGTATGTGCATGACTGGTATACTCTACAAGGTACTAGAATAAAATTGTGGACATCTATAGAGATATATTCAAGTAGTACTATAGTCCTCCAAAGTTTGTTTTGGTTTACATCCTAAATGTAGTATAATAATGGACTGATACACATGAAATATATGGGGTTATCCAAGATTGGGCTATCCATCCATATCTATGGACTAAAATGGATGAATTTGTGTTTCTATTATTCACACCTTCTAATATGGAATTTACATTAGGATGCTCTTATTTAATATATTTTTTGGAGTGAAGTATTTCATGCATATTAACATCATCTAGGTTCCCCTATTGAGAATAATTCTTGAAGGGAAGTCCCAAACCTCATAAGCATCATTAATTTTAATTAGGTCAAGGATGTTAGTGAGGCTAGGATAGGTGTAAAATTATATATGATCAGCTATTTTATGGACACAATATGGTTCACCCTCACATTAAAAGATTATGTATTCATACCATGAAACCCTTTCATGTATATGATTCACATGGTATTTTATAATTTGTACATGAACCATTACACAAACCACATCTGGGACATCTGCTAGGTTTTATACCCCATTATTTACATGATAACTATTAAGAGAACTATGCTATATATCTAAAAAAATATAAGGAGATGATCCTACCAATAGGAACATACTAGTAACATAGGGATCACACCATCAACTAGGTGGAGGGCATATAACAACCCCTCTCTTCTTACATTATCAATTCTTATATCACCTCATAGATAAAGAAATTATTTATGAGTTTCTTGAGGGTCTCATGGGTTACTTACTTGATCATTGATAGAAGGCATGCCTAGACTTCCCAATCTTAATTATCCACCACAAATACAATAATTTTCCTTTATTATGGTTAATGGCATAGAAGAGGAATTCCTACACCTTAGGAGGGGCATATCACTATGAATAGGATATGTAGATGGTTATCAATGCTCATTTGGTGAAGTACATGGCCCAAATCAATATAAAATATGACCATGAGCCTCATGGGGGTGATAAAATTCATCTCAACCCAAATAATGATGTTGAAGTACTAACATAGGTGGAAGGGGTGTTTAAGAAAGGGAAGCAGGACCAATCTAGACCAGTTCCTGAAGAAATGTTGGTGTCACCTCCACATGATATTCCATTGAATTAACCTATATTATAACCATCTATAGGATTTATGTAAATTTATCCAAGAGAGGACATTTAATAAATCTCACCTCATGTTTTTTGGATAATCATGTAATGTGTCTCAATGCCTTCACCTCCATGAGCTTCACCTCCCCAATCTCAAGTCTAGTTTTGTCACCTCCAATTTCATGGGTCCCTAAACTATAAGTGACACAAGTGATGCATTTTGATATTAACACTATCCATGAGGTTAGTAAGGATTGGTACCAATAAGAGGTGACACTAGAGATTCTTTCCCCATTATTACCATCCCTTAACAACCCATTAGACCATACCAAAGACTCCATGTTATTACTAGACCTATTCTAATGACTCATCCCCTAGTTTTTATTTTTCACACTCCCTAATTAACTTAAGTACTCATGGATCTAACCATGTTTAACATCCTCACTTCCTAATTACCTTCTACTCAACCCATTCCACCCATAGGAAACCCTATGGCTTGCATATGGTCTCCAAGAGTCTTTGTTGTGGGGTCTGTATCCCATAGTATACAATTTATATTAAGTAACTTTTAAAACTTTAAGGAGGGATTATATCCCTATGGATCACATATTTATGGCACCTAAAGTTACTCAATTGACTCCAAAGATAGTTATAGAAATGCTTGCCATCACAATTCCATTGATTATAATGACAAAATTTGGTTCACACAACACACCAGAGAAATAAGAATGTATCTTTTGTTGTGCCTCTAGTTCAGGTTAGAATTACCACCATAGTTTTTGTAACCTTAATTTTATCTCCAACTAACCAAGGCAAAAGGATTAAAAAAAGTAAAAAGGTGGCTCCCTCTCAGCCTTGTATTCAACTCTCCAATTCCATTATCCCCAATACTCATTTTATATCACCATAAGCTCCCAAGGATCTAGATTTAAATAAATTATTTCCTCATTCTTATTACACACCATTTTCTCAGGTTCCATTGGTTCATAAGTTAACATCACCCCTGACTAATGGTGTGCTCAATTATCCCCATGGGACCCCTATTCATCCTTTTTCATTTCAATACTATGGCCCCTCATCCTCTATTATTATCTTCCTTTATTCCTTCCCCTTCATCCATTCTTCCTCATCTTAGTCCTCTACCATCTACCACTATCTTTCCCACCCCTCCAAAATTTTCCACTTCCTTGGGGGTTATCATAGTTGAAACTAGGTCAGGCCCCTACCACCTACTAAAACATAAAGAAAATAAATGGTCTATCATGGTAATCCATTAATCCAATGGGAATCTAATAAAAAGATCAGGAACATGAAGATAGTAATTGCATAATGGTTCACTCAAGAAGGGGACCCAAAGATATGTAAAATTGAGCATGACCTTTTCTCCATCACCAAAGTGAGGACACCTGGTAGGGAGGAAAAAATGAGTGAATACACTATATCATTACTCCAATATACTAATGAGATATCTGATAAGCTCATGGATGAAATTAAGGAGTAGGTTATAGAACTTAGGTCAAAATTGAGGATCACTTTCATTATATATTTTATTGGTTGAGGATTGGAAGCTCTTGATAAACTATTTACAACTCTAAAAAAAATGACTAGAGCCCTGTCCATGATCAAAGATAACCTCTAGTGACTCGAGCATATTTAGAGAGGGTTTATCACATAGACATTACATTCAGTAAGGTCACTATGGTTATTCATAAGTGTATGATTAAACTAATGCCTTTAGGAGACCTAAATCCATACCAAACTTATGTCGAGAGCATGAGGACTTAAACTGAGGAGTGATTGGCTATGGTGAAAATAATGATTAAGCCTTTGGAGAATATCAAGGGGTAAATAATGACCTATTTAAAAAAGGTTATAATCATTGTTTTTTTCCACCCAAACAACACCTTGATGGAAAAATAGGAATTCAAATTCCACCTAGTCTAATTTTACTAGGTCATGCGAAGGAAGGTGGAAAACGTCAACAGGGTTAGGGTGAAAGTGATTTTGGAGTTGGTGACTTAGTAAAAAACTAGAATTATATAGGTTTCTAAGGAAAAAATTTCATTAGAGGCCCCACTCCAAGTTTACTAATAATTTTTGGTCTAGGATAAGGTAATATTTTGAGAGCCACCTATGAACCTTGACAAGATGGATTGAAAATTTGACTTAGTGATGGCCATGATGGTAGTTTAGGAGGCACATGCCATACATTTGGGAAGTGACCCACCTCTAGTGTCTTCTTGATTCTCTCATAATATTCCATGGTAATTTTTTTCCACTTCTAAGATTAGGAATATTTTGGGTATTATGTTGTTGTAAGCATTTCAAGCCATGATGGCCTAAAGTGGGAAATCATGCTAGTAGGAGACATATTCCATTTCTCTTCTATATATATTACTATGTAATATTTTGAGAGGGTAAACTCTATTGTAAACAAACACTATCATATTAATGTGAATTTGGTTTTTCTATTTAAATGTGTCTATTTTTCATGGATGTCCTTTTTTTTCTGATTTATATGGATTAAGATTAATGCTAGATAATTTTTATTTGTGCCTTTATGTAGGATTTATGTGTTATTTAAGATGAGCCTTACCTATTATAGTCAATATTATTTGATGTGTTTCACATTATTATAATCAATTAGGAGTTATGTGAGATTAACTATAGGCTTATTTGTAGTTATTTGTAAAAGGCATCATTGAATCAAGTATTTACCCTTTCCCATTAGACTCTCTCTACCTATATGACTATATCATGAACCATTGTGAAACTTATCATATAGTGGCATAACTTTAGCTGAGCACATTATCTATTCTTGAAGAAGTACTGTTTCCATATGTTTAGAAATATCCCTTTCTAACTTATTATCTCTTTTATTTATGTTTTATTTACTTTCAAGTGATCTTTGCCCCATATTTACAAATTAGGAAGTGAAGTAAATAAGGATATTAGTAATTCTAAACTCTTTACCCATCTTATGTGTTTTCCATATCTTTTCACTTGTCTAAAACTCATATTAATAATAAATATTAGAGTTTTAGTATCTTGAAATAGATTTATCTATAAGTATATAAGTTTTTTGTGTTAGTGAGAAATTGATATTGAGCCTCTAGTGGTAGTATTACATCTCTTAAAGATATATTCCAATAAGTCTATTTAATGGATGCCAATACCTATAAATCATTCCCTAGATTGAATCAAAAACAATCCTAAAATGAGAGTATACATGTCCCTTATTGTCACCTAAGTCTCTTTCAGACACTTGACCTCATAGGTGCTTCCTTAGACCATATTTTTAGAATGAAAATGGTCATGGCCTTATTTTATAGTATTTATCTTATTTATGTTTGGAACCTTGAGTTTTTATTATCCTATTTTGAGGTCATTCAGACCTAATTTAATCCCTCCCTTTATAGATATCAGGTCCCATTTCTACCATTTCTGCTTTATTCTATTATATATCATTATTTTTACCTTGGATCATTCAAAATTAAAATAGTCTTCAACTTGTGGATATCCAAACAATTTTATATATTTATCATTCCTTGTGTATTTTTGACCTAATCTTTCCCTTACCATTGTGTCTATCCATATTTCCCTCTCTTTTCCATTTTTTTGAGAGTTTTACATTCTTCCATTTTTTAGACTTGCTTGTGTTTGAAACTATTATTTTATTACACTTTTATACGTGTATCATTTAGGTCACCATAATTAGTTTCTACGTTTCCATGATCAAGACTAATGTATTTTCATGAATCTATTTTATCTAAAAGGTAAGTTGAGGTACACATGTTTTTTCAGTTATTTCCATCATTTATTTATTACACTTAATTTCATATTTCATTTTTTATATGTTATTTCCCAAAGAACCATCTCATATTACAATATTATAACATGTCATGAGCTTTAGATGGGACACACACACACACAAACACACACACACACACAAACACACACACACACACACACACACACACACACACACACACACACACACACACACACACACACACACACACACACACACACACACACACACACACACACACACACACACACACACACACACACACACACACACACACACACACACACACACAATTAATTTTCACTTACTAATGATTTCTCTTGTAGGAATCATTATTTCATCAACCTCCCTAAGTGCATGTCATAAGAAGTGCAGTGAAATTAAAGTTGGGTAGCTCATGGTAACTTATAATATATTCCCTTATTTTTATATTTTATACCTTCCCATGTTCATTATCATGTAATTTTCTTAGCATACCCTCCATTTTTTCCCTTTCCCATTATTTCTCTTATTTTCTTAATGTTTGTGAGATTTTTTAATACTAACTTAGACATGGCAAGTTAGCCCTATATTTTTCATTATACTTTAATAATGTATTAGATGAGATATTTCAATATTATATCCATTCTATATTCTTTTAATAACTTGACCATGCTTAGAAAATGATATTTTAGCATGTTTTAATTTATACATACTCGGTCAGGTTGAGTCTATTGAATTTTGAGATAAATGAATTTTAGGGTTTTGATTCAATTTTATAGCACTCCAAAATAATTTTTTTGGTAGATAACACATATAATATTCTATTCTCAAACTTTTATATCTACACTTAGTAATATTATGCTAAAATAGGGTATACAACCTTATACTTTAAGGTCTAGTTTCCATAAGATCCTTAAAATTCCTAAGAAGATAAGCTGGACCAAAAAGGTATAACAAGTATTTGGAGTCACCAAACAAAAATAATTAGGTATTATTCCTTAAATTTTTATCTTCACCTAATACATCTTTCACAAAGTGTCACTTGAGAAAAAGGGAGATAAGGTGGACATTGATTCTCTGACAAGTCAACTCAATTTCAGTATCCTTGTCCTTATAATATTCATTTATTTACCTTTTTAGATATATTTTTTATGTGTGTATATGATATATTGATATGTTTTTATATTTCATGCATAGGTTACACTGTGAATTTTGGCATATATTATCTGTGAATGCTTTGTTTCTTTTTTTGTACACATCTTGGATATTACGTTATTTTAGATCCCTCTTTGTTATCACCTAATGGAATTTTTGTATTTTTAGTTTACCCCTTATACATATTAGATCTAGGTGAGTATTTTTTATAAATTCCTTGCATAGACTAATTGAATATATCCTTCATATCCTTATTAAAAATAACTCTCACTTACAACCTTATCCCACTTTGAGATGCAACATCTTGAAAATATGTTGGATTAATAATGTTTCTATACATTTTCCTATAATATAGGATATGTATAATGATTTCCATATTCTCCCTACATACACCTTCCTTTAAAGGAAATCCTCATGTACCTTAAATAACACAACTACTTGGTCTAATTATGTATAAATTTTTATGACATTTTATACCAACTCACTATTTTAGTGAAACAAATTATAGGATATGTGTATTTTCACATAATATATGTTTTTATAAACTATTTTAAAAATAAATATAGGTAAATTAAATGACAAAAAATAATTAAGATACAAAAATATTCATTTTAGTCCAACTCTTTTAACAACACTTATTATTGATCTATTTAATATAGTGACTTCTCATGGATTCCCATATAATGGATATTTCATATAATTAGTCCCACATTTCATATAGTTAGTGAAATCTTGAGTAATCTATTTTCTAGAGTTTAAAATAGTTGATTTCCAAATTTATAGATTCCAAGAAATTTTAGGTAAAAGGGTAAGTAGTTATTATATGGAATTACCAAAAAAATTGATCATAGATTGAAACTTAGATATGTAATTGAATAATAAAGAGAATAAAAACAAAAGTTTTATTTATTTTAAGAATACCTTTGACATTATTTCCATACACCTTTTAATTCAATGGCTTTGATATCTATATATTTCAAAACATTTGGGTTTTATTTAGATGAAATTTTATAATAAGGTAGTTAGATAGGTATGAAAAAATACTCATTTTATAGAGTATATAAATAAAAACATTGGTGTTAAACATGGTTTTATACTTTCTTCTACTTTGTATTGGTCTCTACATAGTTGAATTAGAAGATATCATTGCAAGTTTATGAAAATAAAGTAATTTTCCATTGAAAATAGATTATTTTCAATGACATTATTCTCCTACTATATAATAATAAAAAGATATAAAGTAAAATTGAAAATTTTAGCTCATTTTATGATATTCATGCTTTAAAATCCAACTTGAGTAAAACAAAGGTCATGGTTTTTAACACAACATATAAGAAAAAATCACATGATACTAATCTCATTTAAAAAGATAATTTAATTTAAGTGGTTTTGTCCTATACTTAACTTAATATTAATTTAAAATTACATATATTTTGTATGATATTTAATTTATAAAAAATATTATGTAAGGGGTATGTTGTATTTATTAGACTTGAGAGAAAATGTTTCAAACTCTAGATTGATAGTTCTAAATTAACATTGTGTATCTTCCAATCTTTGGTGTCACCAAAAATATTGTATGTTTGTAAGGTTTTCGGAAATATAATCTATAGTACTAATTGGGATTGAGTTAATAGTGTTTTTATTTCCATGCTATCGAAAAAATTGAAGGAAAATGATTAGTTTCACATGCAATTATTTTATCCAAATTTAGCATCCACCCCTTCATATTTTATATATTTTAAATGTAGTTATGTTTCTTAATAGATTAATATGTATGGAATAAAAAATAATTAGGATAATATATATCCATTCAAGGCTCTTCAATCATATATTATATTATGTTAATAAGGGATCAATAACAATTTGTATGTTTAATATACATATTTCTTACAAGGAATCAATAGCCATATTAGTTTTTTACCTCCTAATACTATTTACATCAATGTTACCTAAATATTTAAAATATATATTCATAGAGGCATCTAGATGATATGTAAAAAAAGATCAATTTAAATAGAACATTTGGAGCCATTTTCAAAATAAATGCATCACTACTTGGATCACAATATTTAAAGAAAATATGGATATATTACTACTCCATATTACACCAAACTCTATTTTGGTTTGAGATTTAATTTGGGAAAATTGAGGTTATGTTCTCATCAAAATTATATATATTCTAAGAATTTTTTTATACTACATTATTGCATTTTTAAACTTTACAATAATGAACCAAAATTAGAGGAATATTTTTTAATTAGGGGTCTAGTGTATAGTGAGATATGTACAAGGATTACTATAGGATTTATATGAGATATTATAATTTTGAGGATAATAAAATTATATGTTAATTTATCAAAAATATGATCCAACATAGAGTTTTCCTCCTTTAGAATCATAAAAAAATCTTTTTTTTTAGTTGTTAAAATTCAATATCCTTTCTTTGACATCAATTTTAAAAGTACAAATGGACCCACTATTCTACTCAAAAGTAAGAGTTGTCAAGAGAAAGGTACCAGATACTTAGATCTTGTGTTTTATGTTTTATCTCATTTTCCCCTAAGTTTTTATTTGAAATTTTATTTTGGTTTAGTCTTATATCATGTCATGGTTACTAATGGAATATATATATCATGCATTTTGCATCAATTTTTTCTTAAAATGGAATTTTTTTTAGAGAACCCCTATCATTAAAATTTCATTAGATACCCCAAAGTGTCAAAATAACATAATGAAATAGAAATTATGATAGTATATGTAAGTGAAAACAAGGTTCTTACTCCTATCTATTACTCTAAAGAAAAAGATTGTTTCTTATTTAAAACTTTTTTATGTAGGTTATATATGTTTTATATTAATCATACAAAGTTATTTTTCAATTAAGTCTTAAAATGATGTGTTATATAGACATAAGCTACAAAACTTGATTAATATATACTTTCTATCATTTCCTAATAATTTTATCTAACACATCTTTGTATAAAAAAATTATAATAAAGCCTTTGATAAATGACTAAAATTTTAGGGCACCAATGATGAAATAACCCTTTTATGTAATATGAATCAAAAATGAAAATTTTGAGAATAAAATGTTTCAAAATATATGGAAAGATGAAAACATAAAAGAAAAAATAAATACATATTATTATAAATATGTCATCAATCACAAAATTTAATATCTATTATATTTACAATTCTAAGAATAAATATGATTGGAAAACTTAGAACTACATGGTGAAGGGAAACGATGGACACTCTTGAAAACACCTTGGGAAAAATTAAAGTGTAAACTATAAACTTTTATAAAATTGAATATGAACCTCATTTAATATTAACAAGTCCATTATATAACTATTTAAGACATGTTTACATTGATATATACAATCATAACTTGGTTCATGAAATCCTAATTAGAACAACCAAGTTACTAAATTTATTCCATTTTTAGTAAGCTTTATGAAAAATTTAAAGTTAGATATTATTTATATTTACAATGTATTTTCAAAATTATACATTATTTTGTTTTTTATTCACATTTAAGTTATATTTATGACACTATGTGATATCATTAAAGAAATACAAGTCTATTGTTCATATGTATTTTTTATTTGTGATAGATTTATGATACATATGCAACATGTTTACATGTATAATTTGTTTTTCACATATATTTAAGGATAAGTAAGTATAACATAAATGTAACATATATTTAAATAAAATGTTTTAAACCTATCACACATATATTTTCAATAATATTCTAACATATCATAAATTTGACATAAATACAATGTAAATTTAGCTTGCATCAGTGTCTAATTTTCCTCATATTTGAGTGTCTTAATTATGTTGTCAATTTTTATTATAATAAATTAAAAAATATTAAATTATTATTTATTATTATTTAATTATATTATTATATATTAATTTATAATAAATTAAATACCAATTAATATATTTTTAGACCTTTAAAAGGGAGTGAAATCTCTAACCCAAAAATATCAACACCCAAGTTTAAAAAATTCAAAGGAATACTAATTAATTTAATCATGGTTAGGGGTTTCAATGAAGTGATGCATCAGATAATGAAACTTCATAATTACACATGCATAATGGAAATACCATTATTTATTTTATTTCAAAAATGGAAATATAAATTTCACACAAAAATAACATCACAACATCTCACATGAGATGTGTTACAACATAAAATATATGTATCTATAATTACTAACTAAGATTTTCAATTTTGGTTATATATTACTCAATTCTCATAAAATACTAATGATTTATTTATTTTGACTCTAAAACTCCCATCACACAAGTATAATACCATGTTTATAAATATATAATACTCACATACTTGCAATAGTGCATCATGACCAACCTAAAAACCCAATACAATAAATTAATGAAACATATATTCCTAAAGTATCATAACACATCACTTAATAACACATTTATATGCACCATAATCACTAAATACACATTATAATTGTCTACTTGAAAATCCATTATTTTATCAAGTTTAGTTATATATTTCTCAATTCTCCTAGAAAATACTTGATGATCTCTTATGATTCCAAAAATCCCTCTATAAAATTGTATGGGAATGTTTATTCATGTATAAGACCCACCTACTTAAAATAGTGCATCATGAATAACCCAATAACCAATTTACAATAGATTAATAAAAGATATAGTTGTAAAGACTCATAATGCATCACAACATAACACATCACTATGAAACATAATCATTAAATACCTATTAAAATCATAGTGATCCACATTGAATCAAAACATAACACATAATCACATAACCCATCAAAATGTAATGCACCATGATAGGATGACATTTATAAGATCTTATAAGAATATTGTGCATTGAACAAATCACACAAAGATTTCAAAACACAAGCTTGAGTCATAAAAAATTGTAAATAGACTCTATGTGAATGAACCCACACATGAGTTGTGTAAAATAATCATTAAAAATGTTTGCATTTCCATGTGTCTAAAAAATATAATTAAAATTTCATAAAAAAAATTGGCACATGGTTACCTTGATGTTCTAATTTTTTTTCCTTTTGAATTTGATCTTCTGAGTTTACATGTAACTACACTAATCCTAATATTATGACATGATATTAAAAACTTTCAGAAGAGTTATTAAAGCTCAATCACTCCTAGTCATAATATGGGAATAACCCCAAGCTGTGGGTATCCTATAATAGGATTTAACCTCTAGAGAAGGTTGACTTCCTCTTGATGGATCACGTAGACTAATGTTACTTATTGAGAAAAGTGTTATAAAAGGGTAACTAGGGATCATAAGGAATTTAAAAAGGTGATTATAAAAATAAAAAAGGAAAACTCCCATAAGCTTTAATCCACACTAGATCAACATAAGATAATACTAGTTCACACAATCTCATAATCTAGCTAAATGCATAAGTATTTCATAAACTAGGTTTAGGAAGCAATGAATGAAAACAAAGAGGAGTTCTAATATTCACACCAATATCACATTAATTGTATAAATAACACTAATTAAGACCTAAAACTAACTTGCAAACAATTTAAAATAGGTGAGCAAGAAGGACAATGGATATGGAAGAATCTCATTCACAAGGTAATCAAAGGTAAGAGATATGGAAAGAAAGTATTTTATTACATCAATAGGTAGTTATTATATTTTTTGATAGGGGTTATCATTATAAAATGAGAGTCTCTTTCTCCTCAAAATTGAGAGAAAATATATTATCAAAAGTGAGAGAGAGCTTACAATGTTGAATAAAATAAGAGATATGAGAGAGGGGGGAATATGCCATCTAAGTTCATTAAATGAGATACCACCATGTTTTAATGAATGTTACACCATATTTTGATCAAATTAGGGTTAACACATCATAGATAAAATATCCTTCATTTTTTTCAATAGTCTTTAAGCTCTTCTCATTGGCTAAGAAATGCACTAGAAGATAAGAATATATTTTTTAGATGATGAGTCATGATCTATTAGGAAGGAAACCCTTAAAGGCTCCATAAAATAATTGAATTGTCCACTATACTATCCAATCCCCAAATCCCACTTGACTTTATTATGAGGACAAAGTCCTTATATCCATGGAATTGATAGATCCATGCCTGAGTCTACTTAAGGGGCTACAAATACATATTTGTCAAAGATATAGCTTTGTCAAAGGACAAGACACTCCTACACATCTTCCCCTACTCCCAACCTAAGCATATGTTTATTTTAGACTGGAAACCAATCCACTTATTAATTTACCTACAGTTAATATCCATGAAGAGCTTATAAACTGCATAACATCATTTTTGAACTATATTAGGTCTAAATAGACCTATTTTGTCTCTGACCCTTGTGGGAATTGATATTCAACTACACAAGAGTATATATATTAATGAAACAACATTAAAACCATAATAAAACCAAGTTTTCATTCATTGGATCCTATAATAGAGGTCTCAACTGAGCTTCAATAGCATCTTTTGAAATATTTGCCCTAGTTTGACCTTAGGTCACATTTGTTCTCTATTAAAGTCTCCTCACTTCAACTTTAAATGTCAGCTATTAATCTTGAACTAATCCTTATAGATTATAAAATTTTATAGATCTACATTCTTGTATGGGATTTTGATATCAATTTTAGTGATTCATGTACTTGCATTATGTGGCAACCTTACATTTGTTCCCAAGATTTGCTCACTCATTGACCTCTTGCTCACCATTGATCAGATTCCTCATGATTAAATATGTACCATTGGATCTACTTTATCAAAATTAAATGTACACCATTAGATATAATTTATCATGATTAAAATTGTACCATTGGATCTACTTTCTCATAATTAAATGTGCAATGTTGGACCTTTGGTCTACTAGATTAAACACATATCACTGATCTACTTGGTAGTTACCATAGTCATGACACTTGGAAATTATGATTTTTTATTCAATATCCACTAACTTATTAACCTTTTTCTCTATATAGATCTACTTTGATATGATAGATCATGCACCATTGATTATCTTGGACCCACTAGCTTTGTCAATCATCACACACTGTTAGATCTACTCCAAGCTTCTATGATTTAGAAACTTGTTATCTATGTGTTCAATACTCTGAATCCAAATGGATAATTCATAAGGCCTAAAATTTATTCCCCATGCAAATCTTACTTGCTAAGGATTTTTTAAAATCCAAATGGTTAATTGATGAAAATTTAACTTTAAATCCTTGTGCACATTTCATTATGCTTGTTCAACTTTGAGGACTTAGATCTTGAGATAGAAAATTCATCAAGAAAAAAAAAATTTAGAGAATGTTTGAGGCATGAAAAACATCATGTACATATGATCTTTTAGATTTGATATGCCTCCTAAGTGAACTTACTAAATTCACAATCAAGCTGACCCTTCCATTTCTGCATGATATGCCATGATGATCTAGTCTCTCTAGACTTCTACAAGTCATTTTTTTATCGTCCACTTCATAAGGAACTATATTCATCTTGATAAAACCATTAAAATACTTTATAAACTAATCCATACATGTGAGTTTCTATAAGTGGGCTAAAATTGGCCAACATCTCTGGCAACATCTTGGGATTGTGTGCCTTTTATGCAATAGACTAGTGGCCTTAAACTAATCCATTAGGCATATGGAGTCATAGATTTTTTTAGCTATCATGAAACTAACTCAAGGCTAACCATTTATATAAGACTTAATATTAAAAAAATAAGGAGCAAAAGGAAATAAAACAACAACTATGCCCAAGGCACTTATTCAAAGGGAAACACACAACTAAAATAAATGTGCTTAAAGCACTTAGAGTAAATCATATAAAACTACTCTAATATGTTACAATATCATACAATAGCTGAAAACTCTTCTAATAACAAGGATTTAAATGAATGTCATTAATTAGGATGGGTAATATCTCTTTATCCATTTGGGCAAGCTAAAAACCATTATGTTATTTGTATCTATGGATCCAATAAATACCACTCCATAAGGTATCAAACTTGGTATGGTTGTCTAACTTGGCCTTATTTGGGTCCCATTTGAGGACTAGGTCCCCTTCCTTGAAGTCCATTGAAATGGATCTCTTGTCAAAGGCTTTTTTGACCTATGCTTAATGTGACTCTAATGTCTTCATTATAAGGTCCCTAGTTACTTCAAGCTCCATGAAATCTATCATCCTCATGTTCATAAGCTCACTCTCCATCAACTCAAACTAATATGATAAATATAATGTAGGGATTTTAAGAGAAATAGGTAATTTGGATTCCCTTCCATATATAAAGACATATGGATAATTTCTAATGGTAGCTTTGGGAGTCACTCTATCAGCCCATAGGTCTATCCTTAGTTTTATATGCCATGTTCTTTGATTTTATTGCATAGTTATCTTGATAATCCTTATAAAGTTCTTGTTTGTAGACTTTGATAGTCTATTTTATTGGGGGTATTAATTAGATGATGTATTGAGGTAGATTCCCAACTTAAGTGCACATTCACTTATCTTCATATGAATAAATTCTAAGGAATTGCTTGAAATTATAGTAGCTAAAACACCAAACCTAGTTATTTGTTGTCATAGAAGTCCAATACTATTATTTCATTAGCTTATTTTAAGGCAATTTCTTCCATCCACTAGGTGAAGTAGTTAGTTACAATGAGAACCCATTTATGTCCTACACTTTAAGTTGGATTTGTCATTCCTATGAAGTCCAACCCCCATTGCATGAAATGTTATTCCACCTGGATTGGGCTAGGTAGAAGAGCTTCTAATCTTTATTTGCCTATAAATAGAACACACTTCTAAAATTTACTAACCCATGCATAAGCATCTTTGAAGAGGATGGGATAGTAATAACCAACTCTCATTACCTTTGATGATGTTATTCTTGGAAGTGAAATGGCCTCCTAGAGGTCCATCATAAAACTACTCCAAGAGCTTTGTCACTTGATTATCATCAATGCACCTAAGAAGTACCCCATTAAGGTCCTTTCTAAATAAAAACCCATTAATAAATGCATAAGGTATGGACTAAATTTTTAAATACCTTCTTTTTTCTCTAACCAAACCTTGGGGGCATTCTCTTATCATCAATAAATGTGTCATATCTTAGAGCCATATAGTGTGAAGTGGAGCTACATTTGTCTATGAGTTGTCTTATGTCACCAAAATAGCCTGTTTATCTTCTTAGAGATCTTATACCATATGATCACACAAGCCTTCACCTCTTACCAACTTAGTGACTTTAATCTCCTCATCATACTCCATGACTTTGGTAATCCAACCAACTCTTTTCTCATTCAAATCCTTATTGAGGAGAAAGTCCCTCACTCTAAGTGAGACACCATAAGATGAACCTTACTATTAGAGAGTATTGGTCTAAACTATTTTAGGGTATTTAGAGCTTAAAGAACCTATTTTTATATAAAAAGTGTACCTTACCTCATATCCCTCTAGCCCTTGACTAAAAAAGGTAAATTTTTGCTCAAGTCCTTTAACATTATTTTGCATTAGCATAGTCGATATGTTATTAATGTTGGTAAAGGTGTACATTATGAAATCCTTTGAGAAATTAGGATTCATGAGTGAGGGTGCTTAGGTAATGGCTTTCTTGATGTCTTTAAATGTTTCTTTACCTTCAATTGACCAAGAAAATACTTGGTTCTTCTTCAGAATGGTGGTGATGGGTTTGACTAGGTTCTCAAAACTAGGTATAAACCTTCTCACAAAGTTTATTTTCTCAAGCAAGCTCTGGATTCCTTTTTTTTCCTTGGGTAAAGATAAGGCCAATATTTCACTTATTCTATCAAGGTCAATGGATAATCTTTCATTTTAAAAAATGTGACCCAAAATTTTTCCTTCATGAATATAAAACACACATTTCTTGGGATTTAAAGGGATCCTATACTCTCTACATCTTTGAAAGAGTAACTTTAGGTGATATAACTGCCCACTAGACTTCTTAGAAAAAAATGTGATGTCATTAAAGTAGACTGGTACCATCTAATTTACAAATCCTTAGAAATCTTTGTTTATTAATTTTTGAAAGGTTACCCCATCATTTGACAATCCAAAAGGCATATTCTAGTAAGCATATGTGCCCGACTTTATGGTAAAGGAAGTATTATATTGATCTTCTTTTCTCACCACCACCTGGTTGTATCCTAAACATCCATCCAAAATGGAGAAGCATTTTGAACCAACAACTATCTAAAGAAGTTACTCCATAGATGTCAAAGGATAGTGATCCTTCAAATATACCCTATTTAGATTCCTAAAATCAACAGATTATCTGATCTCCCCATTCTTCTTACTCACAAGCAATAAATTGGCTACCCATGAGGAATACTTCATGGGAAATATGATCTTAGATTCAATGAGTTTAGTCAATTATTTTCTCATAATTTCTTCAACTTTGGGGTTTATAGGCCTTTGCTTCTACCAGACAGGCTTGGAATTAGCCTCCAATTTTATAGTATGTTGGGCCAACTTGGGATCAAAATCTCTTAGGTCCCTATATTTCCAAGAAATGATGTCTGAATATTCTTTACAAAGTTCAATGAAATCATTCCTTTTAACCTCATTGCTTACCTTCCTAAGCTTGAGGAGCTTGTCCTTGAAGATAAGGACTCTTTCATATTTCTCTTCATTGGTTGACATTACTACCTTATCTTTTCTCATGTGATCTCCTTCATGGAAGAGACCTTCAAGGGTGACCAACCCATTAGGAAGCTTGTTGTATTTTAACTAAAAAATTTTATCCTCATACTAATGTTGAAATATAAATTGGTTTATTAAGGATAAATCTAGTTCCTATCACAAGAAACAAACAATTTGCTCATCACTATCAAAGACCTGCCAATGAGCTTCATTTTCTAGCACTGATGGTCTCACTACCACTTTAACATGTGGCTACACCTTAGTTTTTTTCAACTCATTAAGGATATCAAATTGAGCTCCCATGGCTACCAACCTATTAACATGTTCATTTTGGTTCCTTGGCACTACGTAGATGTTAAAGGACTCAAAATCTTCAATTACTTCCCACACTCTATGTTTTTAAGTTTTCATCAAGGGATTTTTGGTGATAGTCTAGCCTCTAAATTGATGCACTATCAGTTCACTATCCCCATAAAATTGAAATTGTTTGACCCCCTCTTACTATCCCATTGAAGGCAATGTATAAGACCCTCCCAATCTTCTACATTGTAATAAGAATAAATACTTGTCATTTGAAAGGGATACTAGCATTACACCTGCACCCACTGCATGTTTTCTCCTTGAACCATAAAAGAAAATTTCCATAATCCATTAGAGTCTTCTTAAATCTTGGTGAGGGATGGCATGGATTGATTCTCTTCATGCAATTAGTAGACACCCATGTCCATTTATTTAACACCTTCCAAGGGATCAACCAAATGATTGTCATTCCATAGTTCATCCAAGAACATATTTAGTATCTCCTTAGGATGAGTGTTTAGTTCTTGACCAACTATAAATTCATCTACATCATTGATGGTGGAATTGATATTTATGTTATCTATCCCATAAGGCTCTATGTGTAATTATGCAATGGGCTTAGATTTTATAGATACCTTAGTTTCATATCTTATTATAAATGCCATGTATGATCAATCTATTACAAGATAACATCTAATATTTTTAGTGAATTCCTTGGATATGCATAGGGAAAAATGAGGAGGCATATCTATAATCAACACATCTTGAACCACTGTGACACTAGGACAATCATGTAGGGTCAAGTTGAGGTCTCTAATGATTCTAGATGGCTTGGTGGAAGAATAATCAATTTATATAACTCCTTTAGAATGGGTCTCATGTTTTAGACCAAGCTAATCAACTATGGACTTTGGAATTACGATGGTGCTATCCCCACTATCTACTAATATATTATGCACTAAAGAGTCACCAATGATTATTTAAATATAAAAGGGAGGAGATTTGATCACCTTACATGGTTGCCTTTCATTTGGTCCTTTGGTTACATTGGTGAAAATGACATTCTCCTTGACTATTGGTTTCTCAAAAACATTTATTCTTGACAACCCTTCTTGGATTATGTCTACCTAACCAAGCATGGATAGCATATCCCACATTGGCACACTCAAACTAAACCTTTTCATTTGTTTCATAATATTGATCGGTGAACCACTAACCTATGGTTGTGCTTTAGGATTCATAACTACACCTTGAGTTTATGATTTTTGGGGAAAAAAGACATTCCATTAATTTTGATTCCTTAAAGTTGTTAGAACCTATGTAGTAGCAGTATGTTTGTTTGGCTTTGATATTGAAGGGGTAATGGTAGGAAGCTCTTTGACTACTTCCTGATTACCATCCATGTTCCTTCTTTTGAACCTTGTATTTTTTGATACTAGGATGTATGTCTATATAAAAATAGCCTATTGATTGAATGCATAACATTATTCTTGCTCATAGTTAACCATTGTAGCACCCAAATAGCTTGGTACTTGATTAAGCCCTTGACTTTTTTTAGGCTCTTTTTTTTTTCATCATTGGTAGCTCTATGTTTTGAGCCATAAGAGCTTGATTATACCCATAATTTGCATCTTGCTAACATTAATCATTGAAAGCTTGGTTAAATTTAATGTTTGGGATAATGTATTGCACAAAATTTGATTCCAAGGCATGGTCCCCTTAACTTATTGAGTAATATTATTTTAAACTATGACTAAATTATTAGATGTGCTTGCAACATTTGGACTATAATTATTTTTCCTAACATAGTTAGGCTATCCTTGGCCTTGGCCTTAGAAGTTTCCTTTGTAGGGTGGCCTATTTTATTGATAATATTGTTGTTGAGGTTATTATAAGGCTTGGTAAGGCCTATTGAAAGCTTGATACCTCTAAACATTCACCAATTCATTTCCCAAATATCAAAACATGATCTTAAGCTATTGAAAAAAAATTGTTCTTGGGAATCACTAGATTAACTAGTGGAAGCCTTTTCTTGCTTAGGTTAAGGTATGGTAGTAATTATAAGCATAGGGGGAATGATAGAAAGGGGAGGAATAGAAATAATATGTGGTCAGATCTTAGGGAGAAAAGGCATTGGTGGTCTAGGTGTAAGCTTGATAACTTATAGTAGATAATTTTTTTCTCTGAGTGCCACCTCATATGCATTTGACAATCCATTCCCTCTCATAGACCGGATCATTACTAAAATGTCAATATTAAGGGATTTAAAATAGTATAGGAAGGTAAAGTTAGGAGTAGGCCTAAAAGAGACCATGATCCTATCCTAGGTATTTTGAAACCTTGTATTAAAGTCTTGCATAACTTCATAAGAGGCTCTTTTAATTGTGGTTAACTATTTTTTAAGTGATAAATGGTCACTTTTATCTTCAAATATTTTACACAATGCATCTCCTAATTAATCTCATGATGTAATAGAATTAGCATCAAGGATTCTATACCAATATAGGGCTTTACCTTTGAAAGAGATGGATAATAACCTAACTGCTACATTTTTCTCATAGATTATGAATAATTCAAAAATTAGTTACTTTCATGAGATGCTCAGAAGGAGTTATAGAATGGTCTTCAGTAAAATAAGGGACACTCTTAAGAGCTGTTATTGGAATAAGATCATAGTGAGGGAGGTCAAGAGGACTTTGGCCTTTAAAATCCACAAATGGAAAAGCTCTAGGGGCTACTGTGGAAATGAAAGGGTTTTACAAAGATCTTCTTGTAGGGGTAGGCCTTAGAATTGACTTAGGAACAAAGTTGCTTTTATATGGGTTTATATTAGAAAATCTTAACCTTTTTACTAATTTTAAAATCAATTCAAAAAATTCAAAGGAAATACCTCTAGAAGTTGATCTTGTAGTCACATTTAGCATGAGATGTAGTCATTGCTCTACTATCAAAATATTGAATCATATTTTGGATTCCCCAAATATTATTGCTTGGAAGCTATAACTACTATAAATTGATCAAACCAAAATCAAAATTTGACCAATATTATTTGAAATTAAGTCTCACCAAGCATTCCATAAACTATTATCATGTGATATTTCACCCTTGTAGAAGTGTTATTCATGCTCCTCTACTCTTAGTCACAATATGGGAATAACCCCAAGCTATGGGTATCTTATAATAAGGTTGAACCTATAGATAAGGCTAGCTTCCTCTTGATGGATCAAATAAACTAATTCTACTTTTTGAGAAAAGGGTTAGAAAATGAGAAATATGGATCTTAAGGGGGTTAACAAGGTGATGCACTAAATAAAAATGGGAAACTCCCATAAGCTTGAACCCACACTAGATCAAAATAAGATAATACTAGCTCACACAATCTCATAATCTAGCTAACTACATAGGTATGTCATAAACTATGTTTAGGAAGCAATGAATGAAAACAAAGAAGAGTTCTGATGTAGAGTTATACTCACTTTTCAAACACTCTACTTTATTCTTGATTCACTATTCACTTTCTAAATAATATGTCATTGTTACAACTTGTATTTTAATGACTCTTGAGGTTAGTGGATTAGTTTATGTTTATTAAAACTTGTAATATAAATTTTTATGGTCTTATAGAACCCCTCACATCAAGCACAAACTTCTTGAGAATTAATTCACTCTTTTCCCTAACTCTACATATCTTGACAGATAAATTAATAGCCTCTTTTTAACAAATCTTGCATGTACAGATATGTATGATAGAATATGGTAAAACCAATCATCAATATAGGTACCCTCTATTTCATAATATGAAAGTACAAATTTTCATTCCTTAAGTCATTTCCTAGACCAATTTTGTAACTTCTTTTTGAACTCTGTTTATGCATATTAGGCCTTTCAAGACCCTACTTGCAAACAATGTATCCAAATGATATAGAACCATACTCAATCACACAAAAAAACTTCAAAATCCTTTCAAGGAACCTTATAAAGAAAAACTAATTTTTTTAAAAAACGTTCACTAATGGATTCTCTTTAAATCATCAAACCCTAGTTTAGGGCTTGTATGCCTCTATCACAACCTTAGATCACATAGAAGGCTTAAACTCACTTTATAAAGGGTTTAAAAAGTTAATTTAAGCCTTTTATTATTTTTAAAATGTATCTACAACTATCCAAGTCAATCTCACACCTCACTCCTCTATTTATCTTTTCAAACAAGATTTTTGATAATTTGTGCACAAAGTTACATAACATAGGGTCTACAAGTATTTTGTTAAGGATTTTGATCTCCACAGGGCTTCCAAATCATATATGAAGGTTATTATATGTGAGTGTAACATTTTATACCTTAATTTATTTGATCTATCCTTCAATCACAATCAAAACATGGAATCTCACTAGTTTATGTACAAAGTCTACTTATGAATGTACTAAACAAGGTTATGAAAGTATTATGCTTACCTGATGGTTATTGAACTTTCATCCAAGTTTTATTTATTTATGGATGACTTGTATCTTTTATTCACTCTATGAGGACTTCCCTCTTGAACCCTTAATAAAATTCATACATGGATACTTGACAATAATTTAAAAGTAGAACACACATAGTTTGCATTCCTACTTCTTGGACTATTGAAAGCAACCTAGAAGTTCATATGCCTTAACACATAATATAAGTGAATTCCAATATTTAAATCTCAAATTTTTACCTATTAAAAAATAATTCCAATTATCAAACACACAAAATTTTGTATTAAAACTACAGTCACCAGGTTTTATCCCATATACAATAAGACTCTTGTTCTTCAAGGTCTTAAGGATCATTCACACATCATTTGTGTCCATGAAATAATAAAATATAGAGAATTAAAAGGGTCACTTCAAATTTTATACATTTATTTCATTATATATATATATATATATATTTTTTTTTTTTCATCAATTTTTCTATTTTCAAGATATAGTACAGAGGTTTCACACAATTTAATTCTCCTCTATACCTCTATATTTTCAAAAAAACTTACCAGACTGATTTCTAAGTCTTACTTACTAACTTTATACTTTGAACCACACACCCACTTAGACTCTAAAATAATACATATAACTATTTCTTGGTTTTAAAAAACTCCTTATTTTACTCACCCATGTAGGGTAATGGACATAACACTTTCTACCTCACTCCTTAAACTAACTTAGCATAAACTTATCATACTACCACACCTATATTATCCCCCTAGGTCCTTTAATACTCCCTTATACAAATTGATCCCTTACATTCCCTTTTATATCTCAAAAACACTATTAAACTCTCATTACAATTTTTAAAATTCAAATTACTCAAAAGGCCTAGAAAACTTGTTTTAAAACCAAATTCAAATTTGACTTACCATAATGACTCCTTATCAACTTGACACAACCCTTAGGACACCTAACCATCCTTATGCATCAAAAGTGGGCTAGTTTGAGGATGCCCCCACATCAAAATATAAGACTCACACTAAGCTCACATTAATGGTAGAAAGAAGACTAATTTATACCTATAAGTAACTTGAAAAGACCTTAAAAGAGGTAATAAAAAAGTACAATTGATATGGAAGAATCTCCTTCATAATGATAGAATGCACAAGATTACTAAACACTAATCAAAGGAAAGAGATAAGCAAATAAAGTATTTTATTACATCAAGAGGTAGTTATTACAAATTTTTATAGGGGTTAGCCTCATCAAATGAGAGTCTCCTACTCCTTAGAATTGAGAGAAGATCTTATCAAATGTGAGAGAGAGCTTACAATGTAGAAGATAATAAAATATATTAGAGAGATGGGGAACATGCTATCTGATATCATAAAATGATCTACCACTATCTTTAAATGAATGCTCCACCATATTTTGATCAAATTAGGGTTAACACATCATAGACAAAATATCCTTCATTTTATCCAATAGTCTTTAAGCTCTTCTCATTGGTTGAGAAATGCACTAGAAGACAATAATATATTTTGTACATGATGAGTCACGATCTAATAGGAAGGAAAACCTTAAAGGCTTAGTAAGAGAACTGAATGTTCCACTATACTATATAATCCCTAAATCCCCTTTAATATTATACCCCATCTCCCACTTGATTTCATTATGTGGACAAAGTATTCATGTCCATGGACATGATAGAGCCATGCCTAAGTATACTTAAGTAGTTGTAATTACATGTTTGTTAAATCTATATCTTTCTCAAAGGACAAGATACTCTTACAAATCTATCCCTACTCAAAACCTAAGCATAGATCTATTTTACATTGAAAACCAATCCATTTATTATTTTTATTATAGTTAATATCCATGAAGATCTTGCACACTACATAACATCATTCTTGAACTATCTATTAGTTCTAAATAGACCTATTCTATCTCTAAACCTTGTGGGAATTAATAATCCACTACACATGAGGATCTCCCTTCATGAAAAAACATTGAAACCATAAGAAAACCAATTTTTCATGCATTGGATCCTCCAAAATATGTCTCAATTGAGATTAAATGGCATATTTTGAAATATTTTCCCTATTTCAACCCTAGGTTGCATTTTTTCTCTATTGAAGTCTCTTGGTTTCAACTTTTAATGTTAGATATTGATCTTAAACTAGGCCTTCCAAATTATGACATTTTTCATCTTCATATTCTTCTATGGGATCTTACTATTAATTTTAGTGATTCCTTCACTTAAACCACATGGTAACCTCATATTTGTTCCCAATATCTACTAACTTATTGAACTCTCACATGCTATATACAAGCTTCATCATGATTAAATGTGCATTGTTGGATTATAATTTTGATGATTAAATACACATCATTATATTTGATTTATCATGATTAAACATGCACCATTGGATCTAATTTATCAAGATTAAATGTGCACTATTAGATCTATTTTCTTGTGATTAAACACATATCATTGGATCTTTGGTCTCCCAGATTAAACGTGGACCGTTGATCTACCCAATAGTTACCATGGTCTTGACACTTAGAAATTATGCATTTGTCTTCAAGATTCACTGACTTGTTGACCTTTTTCTCATTGTCAATATAATTTGGTATGATGGATCATGTTTCATTGATCATCTTAGACCCACTAACTTTTTTAATTGCCATGCATCATTAGATATACTATGAGCTTCCATGATTTAGACACTTGGTAGCTCTGCATTCACTCTTTTAAATCCAAAATTCTATTTCATAATGCCTAAACATGATGTCCCCATGCAAATATTACTTTTTAAGGACTTTTTAAAATCCAATTGGTTAATTTCTACAAATTTAACTTGATGTTTCCATGCACATTTCATTCTACTTATACAACTTTGAGGACTTAGATCTTGAGATATAAAATTCATCAAGACCTAAAATTTGTAGAGAATATTAAATGAATGACAAAAATCATTTCTATGTGATATTTTTGATATGATATGCCTCCTAAGTGAAATTATTAAATGCATAATCAAGTTCACCCATTCATTTATGCCTGATGTGCTATGATGGTTTGGTCTCTTTAGACATATATAAGTCATTTTTGATCATCCACTTCATCATGAACTCTATTCATCTTGATAAAACCATGTTAGGACTTCCATAACTAATCCATCTAGGCAAGTTTATATATGTGGTCCAAAATTGGCCAACACCTACCAAATTGAATTTTGAAAAAATATACAAGTGATGCCAAGCTATGAAAAAAAATAAGGTTACACAAAATAATAATACATATGTATTAAGGTTTTAAAATATACCATAAAATATATTACATGTAATTAAAATCTAACACATCATAACAAAGCTGCTCATTATTACATTAAGTATTTTATTATTATGTAGTTGTTTATAAACCTAGATCCACATACATCATACACCTTGGGTAGCAAAGAAATATTATCTCTTAATCATGTGCTATCTAATACTTCCTAAAGAATTACTATGTACTTATATTCTTATTTTGTGATTTTCTAATTCATATCCTTAGTTTTTCACCCTTTCCATTTTAACATATGTTATGTGTACTCAATTTTGTGTGTTTTCTTAGCGAATTTTGTGTAAATCAACTTATTAGTTTCCTCATTCTATTTCTTAGGAATCAACACCCTCCATTCAATTTCTTCAAAATCTATTCTTGCATTATCTTCATTTCCTTGTTCCTTATCATAAGGATTTAAATATATCACATTGAAAATAGGTAATATGTTTATCACTTAAGGTAACTCAATCTCATATGAACTTTCCTTATAATTTCACAACACTATGGATGGCCCAATATTCTTCCATTTTAAATAATCATATGTCCATTTTAGAAATATATCATTTATTATATGTTATAAGACTAAGTCTCCACCTGATATTGCACTCCTCTTTGGTTCTCATATGCTCAGTTCTTGTATTATAAAATGTTATTTATAACTATTCATGCACTTGTTTATTTAAATTACACATATATTCAAAAAAATATTTGTCTTCAACACCCTTCCTTTCTTTATCTCTAATGTCATGTAATTCTATGACTCTTAGAATTAACCCATAAAAAATATGAAATGGTGTCCTCAAAGTACTCATATTAACCTAATTATTATAAGAAAACTCAAATTGCATCTAAATTGAATCCCATATTGTTGGCTTCCCTCCAATCAAACATCAAAGTACATTACCAAGACTTATATTGACTACCTCCATCTTTTAATCTATTTGAGTATGATATGTTGAAATGAATTAATACTTGGTATTCATATTTTTCTCCAATTTACTCCATGAATTTCCAAAAAACATCACATATTTTTGTGATACAATGTTATAGAACAATCCATTCAAGCTAAACAATTTATATGAAAAATAAATTAGTAATTTTTGATACATCTTTAATATTCTTACATGAAAAAAACTACGAAAATTTTGAATATATCTATGATAATAAAATATGGAATCATCTCCCCTATATGTTCCAATAATAAAAAAAAAAACTAATATATTCCCATTGTCTCTTTGAAATAGGAAATGGTTAATACAACCCTACATTTTGAATTCTTCCTTTTTACAATTAGAAAATTCTACACTCTTAAATATATTTGTGCACATATATACC